>CAUYLG010055630.1:0-84212 GCA_963573385.1 Cacajao melanocephalus
ATCATTTAATAAACGCACATCCATCTTAAAAAAAAAAAAAAAAAAAAAAAAAAAAAAAAAAAAAAAAAACGAAATATGAAAAGGAGAGGAGATTATACAGCTTAAATGAGTGTAAACATAGATTATAATTTCTAGTATTAGTATTTAATTTTTAGTATTAAGTATGCACTTATTATTATCAAGTTTTACAACATTCAGGTAAGAGTAGAAATGTAGGCATAAAGCAAAGCCCTATTTGGTAGTATCAATAACAATCAAATACCTCCAAGTTATTGTTCAGATGTTATCTTCTCAATGAGTCCTAATGTGACTATCTATTTAAAACTGCAAGTTGCCCCAATTCCTGCATTTCTACTCCCAATCTTTACTACGATGTTCAATTTTGATTCATAACTCTTATCAATTCCTAGCATACAACGTAATTTGCTCATTTATTATGGTTATTGTTGCCTTCTACCACTAGAATATATTTCTATGAGGGGAAGAACTGTTTACTACATAGTCCAGCATGCTGAAAAGTGTCTGGAACAGAGAAAGTTAAGCTGTGTATATCTGTGGAAAGAATGAACAACAGCACACACCATTTACTGACTGCTTTCTGTGGGCCATGCATACTGATAAGTGCTTTACATAGAAGATCTCCTTTCATTTTTATTGTAAAAGCCTGCAAGGTAAATATTATTAATCCCCATTGTATACATGAACAAACTGGGATTTAGAGAGATTTAGAAAGTTGTTCTATATGGTACAGTTAATGAGCAGTAGAGCTGGCACTCAAGCCCAGGCAGTCTGTCTTGAAAGTCTATTCCATATTGCAACGGAAAGTCAGTATACCTCAAATACTATTTTCCTCCCTGTAGGGGGTGAAAGGAGCATCTGGATCACTCAGCTCCATTGTGCATGTGTGTGTGACATGCAGGTTTTTTGTTTTTTGTTTTGAGATGGGGTCTCACTCTGTTGCCCAGGCTGGAGTGCAGTTGTGTAATCACAGCTCATGGCAGCCTCAACCTTCCCAGGCTCAGGTGATCCTCCCACCTCAGCCTCCCAAGTAGCTGGAACTACAGGCGCACATCACCACACCCTGCTGATTTTTTTTTTTTTTTTGCACTTTTCGGGGTGTGGCTATGTTGTTCAGGCTAGTCTTGAACTCCAAGACTCAAGTGATCTGCCCACCTCAGCCTCCCAAAGTGCTCGGATTACAAGTATGGGGTCCGTCCCACTGCTGATCCTGTTCTTGTTCATTACAATCCTTCAAAAAATATGAAAGATGAAAAATAATGTGCAGGCAGGGGATAGATGGGAAAGCTCTGTGTCTTCAAAATCTCTCAATTTTGCTATGAAACTAAAACTGCTCTGAAAAAAATAAAGCCTTAAAAAAATAATTTCTTAATGCACTTGTATTTATGAATAGTTTAATTCTGGGGTCATGAAAGCTTTAATAGGTAATTGTTGACTTAACACCTTTACAACAATAACAATGAAAGATTTACACCTAAACGTTACATGAAATGAATGGAAATTTATTCATCAAATACAGTAAAAAGAAAAAAAAAAAGTAGAAATTAAGAATAGAGCAAAGCATGGTTGACCTCAGCTTTCAAAAGTGAGATTTTATATTTTCTCGTTTGGTCAAACTATCTTTGAGGGACTGACCTTTTGACATTCAGCGTCATTTCCTTTCGACTACAGCATCTTCCACATGTTCACTATTCAAAGTAGACCAAAGGAAACAAAGGCAGTCTACAGCTATTATTCTGCTGTTTAATCAAACCTGAATAAAGAGCTTGTACACATAAGGACAGTGAAATGTGTCCGGGGACTCACTAGAGGTTATATAAAAAAGGCTGCCATAGAAAGACTTATCTGTTCACGTGACATAATTTCTCCATCGAGTTGAGAAAGTTCTGAAGACAATTCTTTCTCTTTTGTTAAAAGACTAAAAATGGACATAAGCCCACAGCACTTGTTAGCTAGTCAAGCAGAGTGTACTTATTAAATTCTTGCACAGAAACAATCATGATTCTATAGCAAAAAAATCATCCCTTAGCATGCCCTTCATATCAGGTATTGTTAAGACTCAAAATTCTGGCAAGTCAAATATAGAATTGTAACTATGTCTATTTCTATTTAAAGGCAGAGAGAAAAGGAAATTAAGAATATTAATTCCATAATTTCAGAATGAGTTTCAAGTACAAAAATTGAAAGAGTATCTTCAGAAAAGAGGTTCCCCAGAGGCAGGTGACCACAGCAAGTCATCAGGAGAAAAACTTACGTGTTCAATTTTTCTATTATCCTAGAATTCATCCCATCATAAATGGATGGAGCTCTTCACCCTGAGAGGCTACAATTTAGGATGAAAGCTTTAATGTTTTAAATATATAGACAAAATTATCACTAAAAACATTTAGGCTTGCCTGACCTTTCATGAAGTTCCTAGGCCTTTATATTTTCAGTGTTATAAACAGTGTTATGAGTATTTTCTTAATTGAGCTCCTACTTATAAGCACGGAATCCATTTTATGTCTCCTGAAAACCAAAAAATTTAAATTAAAATAGAGGTAGTTTAGATTGACTGCCTCCCACAGGAAGACCATTTATGCTAAAATGTGCTGATTCTTACAGAGTGACTACCCTTTTAAAATTAAAAACTGCACCAGTAAAAGAAAATTACAACCTATATTTATTATTCAAAAAGAAGCTAGAAACCTTAAGTAAAAACAGTGCATTTTTATTTTCAAAAATTTTCTTTATATAACAAAGAATTTTAATGTCTCCCTAATCACAAAGAGAAAATGTTGTTTGGATTAAAAGCAGTAGTTACATGCCACTTACTGCACTTCAGATAGTTCTGACCTTTCCGTAAGAGACCAATTTTGCATTTTTATTTCTCCTGCCTGAACTATTGCACTGGTGGGATAGCTGGGCTCCTTCCCTCCAGTCTTGACTCTCTAATCTATCTTTTATGCCATTAACAAGAATTGTCTTTCTAAATTGTCATAATCATCTCATTCCCCTGCTTGGAAACTCTAAAAAGCTCTTTATTTAATATACAATAAAGTCCAAACTTCATACTAGAGCATTCAAGACAATCAAACCTTGTCTTAGCACTCCTAGTCCTGTAAACTACTACAACAAAGCTCCACACACTCTATGCTCCAAGGACTAGAAGCAGATAAAGTCCTTTCCATGGATGCAGGAACCTTACTTGCGTGGCTTCCTCATTTTTTCCACTTGTCTGCCACTGAAATTTACAATATGCACATGTTCCACTTTTCCCACAAACACACTTCCAATCCTTACAGTCATAATTACTTATGTTTTCCTTTGCATTCCCAACACATATATGTTTTATCTTTAGAATGATGTTTATCATGATTAGTATTATAGGTGGTTGCCTGCATTGCCCTACTTTCTTGTATTGTATGAGATCAAAGATCTTGTCTTGTTTAATTCCAGATTATCAGGAAGTACTTAACAAAACACTATGTACATGGTGGTGGCTTGGTAAGTGTTTGCTGAACGAAAGAATGAATAAATCATGTAAACACCCAGTCAGTCAATCAGTAAGAAGGAATAAGGGTGAAAGTTTGAGTCTTCCACTCAGGACTCTGAGTGCCTGTACTTTCACTTATAAGAACTTTAGGTTCTTATTCATAAGGCTGACTGTGCCTGCTCTACCATGATAATAACAATAAAGAATATATACTCCTGTTATTTCACAGTCAACCCAAAATGACCCAAGATGTAGTATACATTCCCAACACTGTGCTGGGCACTTTGAGAGACAGAACATAAATTTCAGCTATAATTCCTACTGATTGTTTATTTATTGAAATAGTCCCTTCTTAACTACACAAATTATTCCTTTAAAAAGTTGAGTTTGAACTACAATTTTATGATTTATGCAACGATAATGATCAAATCTGACATAAATTGTCCCAGAAGTCTAGAACTGGTTATTAAACAATGGTGAATACATATGAAGAAAATGACCAATTAAAGACAGAACATTTTCATTAAATCTTATATGAAACTAAATATTTTCCCTTTTTTATATGGTTGTAAGGCTGAAGGTCAGAAAAAGACTATTATGTTTAAATAAGAAATTTTTGATGTCCTTCTGAGCACAATGAAGAATCATAGGGGAATGACATCAGTTATACTTGCAACATTCCCAAAGAGTATAGACTGAAAAATGAATGTTGAAATTCACTTTTTAGCACTATCTCTAATGGGCTGTTATGAAGTCCTGGAATTGGGAATATTCTACTAAATATGCCCATCAGCAACTTGGCTGAGGTCATAAAAGGCATGCTTAGCAAATTTAGATATGACATAAAATTGGGAGAAGTAGTGAATATGTTGAATTTATATATGTTAAAAAGCTTTACAAGAAAGCCATCAGATTAGAAGACGGGCCTAAACAAACAAGATTACATTCATACATATTAAGTTCCAGGTTCTGAATTTAAATTTTTTTTTAATTTAAATTTAAAGAATTTATATTTTAATTCTTTAAGTAATTTGCAGAATTAAATTTAAATAATTTAAATAATTTTAAAAATCTGTTTTTAAAAAATTAATTAGGTTATGAAAAAACAATCCATGTACATGAATTAGAAAACTATATGGTCAAATAATTTTTAATAAGGGTGCTAAGACCATTCAATGGAGGAAAGGACAATCCTTTTAACAAATGGTGGTGTTAAAACTGGATATCTACATGCAAAATAATGAAGGTGGACACTTACCTTAGGCCATATACAACAATTAAAACACCTAAACAAAAGACCTGAAACTATAAAACTCTCAGGAGGAAACATAAAGGAAGGCTTCATGGTATTGGCTTGGGCAATGATTACTCAGGTATGATACAAAACACAGGCAACAAAAGTAAAAGTAGATAAAGCGAGCTACATCAAAATTAAAACGTCCATGTATCTAAGAATACAATCAACGTTGTGAAAAAGCAATTCACAGAATGGGGGAAAATACCTGCAAATCATTTATCTGGTCAGGGTATAATATCCAGAATATATGGATAACTCCACAACTCAACAACAAAAAAGGAAAAACTCAATTTTTAAAATGGGAAAAGGACTCAGACAGATACTTCTCCAAAGAAGAATTACTAATTGCCAACAGTCAGATGAAATGATGTTGAACATCATCAGTCATTAGAGAAATGCATATTGAAACCATAGTGAGGTGCTACTTCACATTCACTAGGATGGCTACTATCAAATAAACAGAAAAGGAGAAATGGTGGCAAGGATGGAGAGAAACTGTAACCATTGGCTACCGTTGGTGGAAATACACAAGGCGCTATAAAAACTATAAAAAACAGTATGGCATTTCTTAAAAAAAAAAAAAAAACTAAACTAAAAATAATTACCATATTATCTAGTAATTCCATCTACGGGTATACATCCAAACGAACTGAAAGCAGAGTCCAGAAAAGATATTTGTACATTCATGTACACAGCAGCATCACTCACAACACCCAAAAGCTAGAAGCAAACCAAGGATTCACAGAGAGATGAATGGATTTATAAAAGGTGGTTAGCCATACAATGTAGTATTATTCAGGTTTCAGGAAATTTTGACACATGCTACAACATGAATGAACCTTGAGTTTATTAAGCTAAATGAAATACGTCAGTCACAAAAAGAAAAATAGTGTATGATTCACTTTATATGAGGTATCTAGAATCATCAAACCCATAGACACAAAGCAGAACAGTGGTTGCCAGGATCTGAGGGGAAGGCGGAATGGAGACTTGTTTAATGAGCATAGAGCTTCAGCTGTGCAAGATGAACAGAGTTCTACAGATTCATTGCACAACAATGTAAATGTACTTAATGATTTTGAACTGTACATTTAAAAATGTTTAAGATGACAGATTTTATGTTATGTGTATTTTACTACAATTTAAAATTTTTTTAATTTTTATAAACTTTAAACTTAAAATAAGGGTATCGGGATTTCTGCTTCTGAGTATTTCCCTTAGTTCTCCCACTAAGTACAACTAAAAACCCTGCGCATTATCTACAAAACAAACATAAAGACAACTTTGAAAGATGAAGAACAGAAGGCAAACTGGCTATGAACCTCAGATCCTGAAGCACAACCCACTGTAAGCGCTCTTTGGGTTTTCTTTTTTTCTAATACATCCCGGACATGTAGCTAAAGCAGCCAGCAACCTGAGAATGTCCACAGGCAAAGACAAAACAACTCCCAGCCATCGCCTGCTTTCTCTAGCCAAAGTACTAGGAGAGGAGCAACCTAGTAAAACATAAAACTTTTAGATAGTCGTTCCTCTGCTCCAATTAAATAAATAGAAAAAATTCATGGCCCCATCTCCACCCTCACCAGAAAAAGCTGAATAAGGAGCCTAGAGTTCCTCGCTTGCTGGACATCCCAATAGGAGTGGTGTCAGAAAAGCTCAAGTAGGGCGCTGGAACTTTCATCCTGCTGGGTAGTGAGACCTCCTCCTCTCTCCTGAGGCCTCGTGAGGAAGCTGGACTTCCACCGACACCCCACATCAATGACGTGGGGGCCCTCCTTGTCTTGCTCAGAGGAGGCCTCGAGAAGAGTCAGGACTTTCCCACTCCCCGCTAGTTACACCACCACACACCTCTCACATGGTATCAGTGGAGGCCGTGTGGGGAGTAGTAATAAAGCACTTCTTACCTTCTCAGCTATGTTACATCAACATATACCTAGCGAGGAGCCTGACCGCCGATCCTCATCCAGCACTAACTAGGTGTCATATCCTTAAGAGTCAACAAAAACTGAGCTGGGAACCTGGACTTCTATCTCCACCTAATAGCAAAAGGTGGCTCCCTCCTTCCCCTGTTGGTATGGCATCAGTCAGAGGAAGCCTGTTAAAACAGTAGATTTAAACAACGTCCAGTAACTCATTATATAATACTGTAAATATTCAAAATACAGTTAAAGAACACTCATCATATCCAAGATCAGAAAAATCTCAAATAGGAAAAAGCAATCAAGAGATGCCAACATGAGATCGATCAGAGTTGGAATTATCTGACATGGAGTTTTAAGCAGCCATAACAAAATGCATATACGAGAGATTAGAAAGCAGATTTTAAAGCATGGCTCAATGATACGTTGTTTACAAGTAACTCACTTCAAATACAATAATGAAGGCAGGTTGAAAGTAAAAGAATGGGAAAAAGATATTATGAAAATATTAATCAAAATAAGGCAAAGCCATGTATGGTGGCTCATCCCTTTGGGAAGCTGCAGCAGGAGGGTTGCTTGAAGCCAGGAGTTTGAGAACAACTTGGGCAACCTGGTGAGCCTCCGTCTCTACAAAAGTTTTTTTTTTTTTTAATTGGCTGAGCATGGTGGTGCATTCCTATAGTTCCAGCTACTTGGAAGGCTGAGGTGGGAGGATCGCTTAGGCCAAAGAAGTTGAGGCTACAGTGAGCTGTAATCATGTCAGTGCTCTCCAGTCTGAGTGACAAAGTGAGACCCTGTTTCCAAAAAAAAAAAAAAAAATAGGCAGAAATGGCTATATCAGATAAAATAGACTTCACAACAAAGATAATTACTGGAGACTGAGAGGGACACTGCACACAGATCAATCTATGAAGAAGAGATGCACCAAACTACAATACTATAAAATATATGAAATAAAACTGATAGAACTAAAAGAGAAATAGATAAATTCACAATTACTGTTAGAGACTTCAACAATACTGGTAACGAGCAAATCTTATCATTTATAGAACAATCCACCTGATAACAGCAGAATACATATTCTATTAAATTGTCCATTAATCATATACCAAGGTAGATGATACTCTGTGCCATAAAAGAAAACCTAAAAGAATTGAAGTCATATAAAGTATATTCTCTGACCACAGTGGAATCAAACTAGAAATCAAGAAATCAAAACCACCAAACTCCTGGAAAATGAACACCACACTTCTGAGTAATCCATGGGTCAAAGAGGAAGTCTCAAGGGTTACAAAAAATACACTAAAATAAATGAAAATGAAAATATAACATATCAAAAATAATGGAAAATACTGAGGGCAGTGCTAGATGCTTAAATTAAAAGAGAAAAATTCTCATATCAACAATCTAAGATCACACCTCAAAACGCTAGAAAAAGAAAAGTGAAAAAAACCAATAAAAGCAAAGCGAAGGAAATAATGAAAGCAGCAGCAGAAATCAATGAAATTGAGAACAGAAAAACAATAGAGAAAATCAATGAAACAAAAAGCTGGCACCTTAAAAGTACAAAATTGACAAACACAAACCTCAAGCCAGGCTGACAAAGCCAAATAAGAGAAAAATGTCAATATCAGGAGTGAAAAAGTTATATTTTCTACAACATCAAAAGGATATTAATCAAATACTATAAACAACTCTACATGAGTAAGTTTAACAACTTACATGAAATGGACAAATTCCTTGAAAAACATAAACCACCACAAGTACCTAATATGAAATAGGTTATTTGAACATCCCTATTGCTATTAAGAAAATTAAATTCATAATTTTTAAAATGCCCCAAAAAGGTATCTCCAGGCCCAGAGGGTTTCACTGGAGAATTCTAGGACATGTTCAAAGCAGAATTAACATCAGTTCTATCCATCCTTCCTGATAATAAAAGAGGAAACATTTCCCAATTTATTGCATGAAGGTAATACTGCCCAAATATCAAAACCAAAGAAAATTTTAAAAAAGAAAAAAAAAGACAATATACAAAAGTGAAACTAAAAACCAACATTCCTATGTACATAGATGTGAAAATCCTTAACAAAGAATTAGCAGTAGAATTCAGCAATATATAAAAAGAATTATACATTATAACCAAGTGGAATTCTTATTTCAGTAACGCAAGTCTGATTTAATATTTTAAAATCAATGTAAGCTACCATGTTAACACGTTAAAGAAAAAAATCACATGATCATATCAATTGATACAAAAAATTATTTGACAAAATTTAACACCCACACATTATTTTTTAAAGCCCTCAGGAAAAAACAAAAGAATAGAGGAGAACTGTTTTAATATGATAATGATTATTTAAAATCCTATAGTCAACATTATACATAATAATAGAGTAAATGCTTTCCACCTAAAATTTAGACCATGGCCAGAATGTCTGAATTCACCAGTCTTTTTCAGCACAGTATTGGATGTTCTACCCAGTACAACAAGCAAGAAAAAGAAATAAATGCCATAGAGACGGAAAAGGAAGAAATGAAATTTTCCTTGTTACCAAATAGCATCAGTATGTATATAGGAAATCCCAAGTAATCGACAAAAACGAAAAACAAACTCCTAAAACAAGTGAATTCAACAAAATTGCAGCATTCAGGAAAAACATAGCAAATCAATCACGTGTGAGTATGTATGCAATGAACACGTGGGCAGCAAATAAAAAATTCAATATCATTTATAGTTGCTTAAAAAATGAATAGTTATAAATTGAACAAAATGTACCAGACTTATTTGCCAAAAATTACAAAATGCTGATGAAGAAATCAAAGATCTAAACAAATGGAGAGATAAACCCTGTTCATGGACGAGAAGACTCAACACAGTAAAGTATCAATTCGCTCCTAAACTGAGCAATTACTATAAAAATCCAACCAAGAATTTTTCACAAAGAAAAGATTACTCTAAAATTGATTTTAAAAGGCTTAGAAACTAGAATAGCTAAAACAATTATAAAAAATGATAGTGTACCTATTTTCTAGATATTACATAGCCTCAGTGACCAAGACTATGTGAGATTGGCAACTGGATAGACAATCAATGGAACAGAATAGAGTCCCGAAATAATGAAAAAATGTTTAGGTTTTCTGACAGTGGTCTCAAAAAAAAGAAAATGTTTAGGCAAAGAGCTCTGACACTGAACCCCAAAATGACAATCCATTTTAAAAAATACTGACAAATTAGACTTCATTAAAATTAAAACTTTTGTTCTGCAAAAGACTTAGTAAGTGGATGAAAAGACAAATTACACTATTTGCAAACCAAATATCTGACAAGGGACTAGTATAGTATCTAGAATATATAAAGCACTCTCAGAAGTCAAGTTTGAACTGAACATTTGATTTAATGCAGAAAAGATAATTTTCCCACAATTTGTCATTTAAATGAACTCATGCCATGACTAAGGGAAAAGTAAAACATCATAAGCATTCTACTCCCAGGCTCTTACAGTCACCAAAAACATCTACTGGTCCAATTTCCACCAAGTAGGCAAAGGATGAGCATGTTCCCCAGAACAAATCTCCATACTTTACTAAATGAAAAATCTGAAAAGGTAAATAAATCTTCTAAAGACGTGAATATTGTTAAACTTAAAATCTAATGATAGTATCTCATTGTTCCTTCAGTAGTTTTTAATGTAGTTTTCCTTAGTTAAGAATTTACATGAAAAGAAGAGCCTAAGGGGACTGTTACAACTGCTTACCTCACTTGGTATGTCATCACAATGCACTGATACTAATGGAAGGAGGGGTGTGGCTTTATTACAGTGCATCAGGAGAAACACCTTCTTAAGGAAATTTAAGCTTCCACATTATTTTATAAAAAGAGAGGAGAAAGAGGGACATGTATGAGTGAACTGAATGCACACATGCTCAATAAACTCAACTATCAAAAAAAAAAGCTTGAAAACATTTCACTATTTTAATAATAGCCACAGCTGAGCCAGCAAATGACACTGCTGTAGCTGTTATTTATATAATTAAAATTATACCCTAACATTTCATTTCAAAACTCCCTTTTAAACCACTGCCATCTTTAAGCTAAAAGCACTTCAAAAGAAAAGTATTCATGTTATGATCAACTAATTAAAAGTGCATTATATTTGGGCCAGAAGAAACTTTTTTCACACATAAAGACAGCCTAGGAAAATGACTAGTGAACCTTCAAATAAGATGACATTTTAATTTTTCTTTATAAACCGCATCTCCTATACCTAGCTTCAAAAGCATGTCAGCCCACTTTGTCACCTGCAGTATTACATTAAGAAAATGTTTTTACTTTCCCACCTTTTCGTCTAGAACTGGCATATGACTGACATTTCAGGAGGAATAGCCTTTACTTGGAAATATTCTCTTTTAGAAATAGTACTTCAAAAGTATACTCCAACCTAAGCTCCACTTAAACATAATTTAAAATAGAGCTTTTTATATAAGGCATTTTATGTATGTTTATTAAATGCCTTTTAATAAACATTTATGTATTCAATTCAGCTAGATCACTTATAAATTAATAAGTAATCTAGATAATTTATAAATTTTATACACAAAATTTAAATTATATATCTGTGATTTCCATAATATAAATTAACATATACTATGTATATGCCCCGAGCAGGTCCACTAATGTGCTTCAGGATCCATGAATCCTTCGAAATAATATGCAAATTTTGTATCTGTACATATATGTGCTTAGCTTTCCAGTTTCTCAAAAGAATCTGTGAATCAAAAGAAGTAAGGAACCACTGGTTTATTCCCAAAAGGCCAGTATATTACTTAAATATAAGCAGCATCTCTGAACAGGAGACATAAGACCCTCTGACTTTTAGAGGGGCTAAATAATCATGTAGCTTTCCATTTACATCTATACCTATACGCAACTAAAATTTATTTACCGCATTTTCTTCCCCCGCTTTTAATCACTCATTTTAAATTTCCACTTAAATGCTAAATAATAACTACTTTTAAAGGGTGCTTGTTTGCACATCACACCAAGCTAAAAATTACATCCCCAAGAAAATGTTCACAATCTACAAAAAAAAAAAATTGCATATATGCTAAAGGGGCTGCTGTTTGGTTCCCTGATTAGTGCTGAAATAGGCAGTAAGAGCTGGAAATGCGAAACAGCTTCTCTGACTTAGAATTACATCAATACTACAGTTCAAGAAAATCACTTATTATTTAACACTAACATGCACATAAAAATTCATAAATTTTTTTAAAGTGGCTCTTTTTTCTGTTATAATATGCTGAAGAGCTACAATGGTTCAGACATCTACCTGAATGCTTTTGTTTCAAATCTCTTTTAATAGGTCTCACTACTCCTCTGTAAATGGTTTAGAGCAGCAACCCTGGTCTCATTCATGCTTCTATATGGAGCATCAGACATAGCACCTGCTAATAAAAGACAATTCAAAATGTTTTTTATTAATTAATACTATATGACCTAATTAATACTAAAATGTAAACTTTTGGAAGCTACCCCCATGTGCATAGCTTAAGTATGCTCTAAAATGACAGAGGGTCAAAAATAAGCCATCGTGGGACATGTGTCAAATTATTCCACGCAACCATCACTTCCAGTAACATTCCTTAAGTCATAACATGACAATCCATGCTAACAAATCTAGAAGTAATTAGATAAAGAACATAAATTTGCTTAAGATGCAGAGACAAAAGTGATCTCAGTATACATCATCTTGACATTTCTTAAAATAAGTCTGGCAATTGTCTCAGACACACACACACACACACACAACACGTGTATGTTTATAATGTATACAGATTATGTATGAACAGAGTAGAAATATACAGCTAAAATTATTTTCATATGCAAACCAAAACAAAATTTCAAATAAAAGAGAAGCACATAAGATCATACAAGTAGAAGGAACTGCTACGAGTTATCTAGTTCAAACTCTAATCTGGCCCATTACCATTCAAGGATTCAAGTAAGTTTTCTGTCCTGTTTTTTAAAGGCCTCTAGGATTACATAATATATGTCAAGTGTAAAGCTTTCCAAAATCATCCTTTGTTCACTTATGCAAAATAAGAAAGAAAACAATATGAGAAAAGATGAGTATTCTCAAATGTGGCAGTGGCTGCTGATAATCTCTCATTGTTAAATCAGACAGTTACTGGTACTGTTTCTTTGTCATTCAGTACGCCAGGAATTGCACATGTTCCCAAGCCACCATTTCAACTTAGCACTAACAGACTGGAGCTGATAGCATATACAACACATTCTACAGAATTTAAAGCTTTCAGGCCAGCTCTAATAAATACGTAGATGTGCCCTGATTTGTGGTTATTATCCTGCAATAGCATAAAAATTAGCTATCCAGGTACAGAGTAACTCTCCATTTTTTAGTTGACTATCCACCCCCAATTCCAAAAGCATAGGTCCATCATGTTCAGATTTTAAAGTTGAAAGAAAGGCAGACACATTGGACACCTCCTGGAGGAGCCCGGAGATAGTGGTGAATGATGCTGCCCCCATCTGAGATAGAAGCTTCTTTTGTTATGCATTGGGCACTTAAAGAAAAAAAAAAATATTAACTCTGCAATGGCAAAAGAAAGGTGCAAAAAATGCAGGATATAAGCAGAGCCTTGAGAATATATCTAGGAGTTGGAGGAAGAAGTTGGGAAGAAGGCTGAGACAATGTACAGCAGGGGCTCTGCAGACTGGGTACAGAGAACATAACGACCGGTGGGCAACTTTAAGGAATACAGTTAAATGAGTAAATGAGTGAGTAAATGAATGAATGAGCCAACGAAGGAACCAATGAATATGAAAATAAAATTAATGAATAAATGAGTGAGTGAGTAGGCATACAAATGAATGAAGCTGATGAATGGTAGGCTGGAACTAAGATGCAGACAGTCCTAAATGTCAGGTAATGAGTCTGAATTCATCCTAAAAAGCAAGATGAGAAAGACATTTCTTAGACTTCTGCAGAGCATAGTCTGCCCAACTGTATGCACAGACCTAACTAAAAGCAATGAGAGTTCACTGAAAGTTTTTACTTCTATGAAAGAAGTCACTGAGGAAGATCACTCAGGGAACAGTAGGCAATGTATAAGAAACAGAAGTCTTACAACAGGTACAAGAACTACTAGATAGGCCGCTGGGTTGTTGTTTTTTTGATCATACATATACTGGAATTTTGGATTTGGTTTTTTAAAAATTGATATATAATTCACAAACTGTAATATTCATGCTTTTAAAGTATACAATTCAGTTGTGTTTCATATATTTGCAAAATTGTACACTCATCACCACTATGTAATTCCAGAACATTCCATCACTCCATAAGGAAACTCTGGACCTATTAGCAGTCACTCCCCATTTCTCCCCCCGAGTCCATGGAATTAACATGTTTTAATCTTAATATGAATTTCTCCTTTATATATCTCCCCAAAGTGCATATAAGGACATTTGCACAAAGCAGACTCTCAGTAAAAGATACGTGATTATCCGCCAAAGAAATACTGTCAGAATTCAGGAATATCAAAGAAGACAATTTTCTTTGCCACCTACCTGACATGGCATTTTTACTCTCCCATGGTGAGTAGCAATTTTCAAGGTTCATTAAGTTTTTTAAAGTATCACTTGGTTTCCCAATTGCAAAAATTTAAGTTGTTTTTCTTCCCATTGGATACCATAACAACCTAAATATAGTGGCCAAATCAAAAGATGGTAAAAGTAGATGGTGCATAACTAATAACCCAATTCAGCAACCATAGCCTTAGATCATGATCGATTTTCTCCACCAAACCGCTGAATGAAACACGTTCTAAGAATGCACAGGTATTTCTCTGCAAGTCCCTAGGTGGAAGTAGCAGCGGGTTATAAGCTTAGCTGATTTTCATTTTCCATTTTAAAGTCATCTAAGAAGGTATTTCCATTACATGTTTTATATCACTCTACTACTGAATTTTGGAATAGCTCTTTGGTATTTGGCAGCACATTTTAAAAAGGGCAAATCTCCAAATTCCTCTCAGAGATTGTTACCCTGAATTTTAGAAGAAATCTCATTTAGGCTTTATATGCCATCCCCCATTAAACATATACATACTTTTTTTTTCTTATTTCTGGTAAAAATGTAAAATACCTTTAATTATAAAAAGATATTCCTTAAGATAATTAAATCAGCTGAACAAAAATATAACATGTATGTCCTACTCATTTTCCTTATTCTGTGAATATGGCAAAGAGACTAAATTTACAAACAGCACTGATGTTGTACACAGCCCTCATCTGTCCCATCCTCACTCCACTGCAAGTGTTGCACTATGAGAACCAATACAACCGCTTCATACATTCACTCACTACTTATGAAAGATACTTATATGAAAACAATTGTTTTCATAATACTAAGCTTCTAGGATTAAAAAAAATAAAATAAAGCCCAAACTGGAAAAAATAAAAATAAAAACCCTGACTGCATTTTGTTCAGTTCACCTCTTCCTATAAACTATTAAAAAAAATTTTTTTAACATTTTTTAAAAAGTGTAAATACTTTGTACAGTACCTAAATTTCTTTGAACGTCTTCCTGTAGACAAATCATGTGGAAAATATTTTCTAAAGTGCTCAGGTCTGTGACGTTTGCTAGACACTTTTGTCTCTTCTCTCAGCAGCTAAAGACTTTGTAAGGCCACAGGACAGTTGAGACAACAGGGACACGGTCTTCACAATCAGTCACGGCAGCCGCCCAGCCACCAAACCCCTGGCCTGAGCTATACAGAGGAAGGGGTTTTTGTCTTGTTCTTTCACAATGCCTGAATACACTCAAGGGATCCCCCATAAATAACTCATTAGCAGAAAAAAGAATAAGGTCTAATCAATAAGGAGTAGTGACGAAACTCACAGCAGGTTCAGGGGACTGATTGGGTGTTATATTAATATCTGATTAAGCTTCCTAAGAAACAGTAATTGTTGATGGACCAAAGACCTAAATTAAACTTTTAACCTTCTGTTACAAAGGATCTTTCTCAATGGACCACAAAACGTTTATAAAATATATCTAACGAAAATAGGAGGTGAACATGAGGGTTTCGATACATAGATTTTTCTCAAGATCATAAAGAAAAACAGAATTAAAACTTAATTTGCTTCATTCTACCTAAAACATTCCTAATTCAATCATATTGGCTAATATTTAATGATTCTTTTCAAGTGGTTTTTATAAGCGCTTTATAACACACTTTCCTTTCTCAACTATCAATTCTCTATTTTCCAGGAAAGGGATCTGGAGAACTCCACACTCCTTTGCTCGTTTTCTAGTATTCCCTTCATCAATTCATAGCAAAACAAACTGTGTGCCATAAGCATTCAAGTAGCTGAGTTTGAAACACATTTCTTTAACAAAAATGATAAATTCTGATTTTATAATTATATATCTAGGATTTTAAATTAAAAATTGTTGATATGTACTAATATTACATAGAAAATCCAAGATGGTTAACAATGGTGGATTATAGAAGGTCTTAATGATAAGCTTATTTCTCCAATTTTGTTTTGCTCAAGCTAATGCTAAAAGAACTGAATATTTCATCAAACTCTGAGAAGACAGCAAATAATCCTTCTGGAAAATAAAAAGTAGCTGATCTAAGCTTTTAAATATGTCATAGACAATCCTCACAAAGATATGAATTACCTGTATTTCACTGTTCAATGACATAGCTGTCTCTTTCATTAAGATATTCTTTTCATCATGTATTGCTTGATGGAAGACAAAACATAAGAATGGATAAATCATTCTTTAATTACATAAGAACATTATCTGAAGCCAAGATCTCTTTCAAAAAGGATGAATGAAGAATGAGCATATATACAAAATGAGAAGACTTGCCAGTAATGGCCAATGAGGTATAAGTGCCAGATTTTTGCTGAAATACTTGGTAAAACAGAAAAAAGGATTGGTTCTGGGGATCAGGACCTTTCGCATCAAATTCTAGCTCCACTGCTTTGGATGTGTATTATTTTGGGCCAGAAACTTTTCTCTAAGCTTATTTATTCCTCTAGAAAATTATTAATGGTATTCATTTTGTACAAGTATTCTTTGGGACTAATAAAAAAGAAAAGACTTCTGTTTCCTAGCAAACAATATAAGCTCAACAAACGTTAGCTTTATTATTAGTACCAGTACCAGTAGCATTAGTACCACTAGCAGTTACTGCAAGTGTGCAACAGAGAACTGAGAAGTGATAACAGTGATACTTCATGTATCCACCATCTGTGCTGAATGAACTGCTCCATAGTGGATTATTTTCCTATTAAAGTTTAAAGCATCAAACATTTTTATCCCACCCATTTGGAAAGAAATGCTATTTATTTATTATTTTTTTAGAGATGGGGGTCTCACTCTGTCACCCAGGCTGAAGTGTAGTGGCACAATCACAGTTTACTGCAGCCTCAAACTCTTGTGCTAAAGTGATCCTCCTGCCTCAGTCTCCCAAGTAGTTCGGATGACAAGCACATGCCACCACCCCATGTTACTGAAATGGGGTCTCGCTATGTTTCCCAGGCTGGTTTTGAACTCCTGGCCTTAAGCCATCCTCCCCTCTCAGCCTCCTGAGTTGCTGGAATCATAGAATTGAGCCACCAAGCACACCCGGAAGAAAATGCATTTTAAATGCACATCATGATCTTAGCAGAGTGGAATATATCTTCCTTGGTAATTCAGGACCACCTTCATGATCAATACTTGCTGTCTTATATAACTTACGACAGTAGAGATACTGTCAGGGGCTACCCAAGTGGGCAGGCTTCATTCAGGTGATCTATCCATTCAACTGCTATGCTTTTCTTGAAGCTGATGACTCTGTCAGGAAAACTCGGAACAATTCTCAGAAAGGTTCACAGGACACTAAATGTCTTAGGGTCACATGTAGCTAATACATAAGGGAGCAGTCACTTGAACCTGAAAGTATCTGGCTTGGAAATCAAGCCTCTCTAGCAACCCTACTGTATTCAGCTGTCAATATTCACACAACATAATTGGAAACTCTGCAAAAAATCTAGCAGGATTTGAATTCCATATGATATGAGCAAATGTTTACCAGGGTGACAAGATACAGCTACCCAAAACCCTAATGGCAAACAAAGACAAACAATTATTTCTCAAATTTTATTGTTTGTGCTGATATTCAAAGGAATTTTAATTTCTTAGGCACACCTTGAGAGGGTGGTACATTCCTATGATTACTTACTTTCATTTTACTCTCCTCAATTCTCTCCTTCACAGTGATGGGAGCTAACGAAAGCAACAGCACCATCACGTCTGTTAAACATACACAGTGTGCTAGAAACTGTGGTAAGTCCTTCACGGAATCACAGCCCCTCTGAATGTACTCAGAATTCTGAAGTAATTGACTAGCATGCCAATGTAAACACATTTTTTAAAAAAAAATCTTCATTTAAGTTTATTAAACAGTCCAGAATTCATAAACCAATGTAAAAACATTCAAGATTTCCATTTAGTACATACATCTCCTGGAATATAGCAGTTCCTATTTAAACCCTGGTGATTGAGTTATATGTTCAGTAGAAGCAGAGTAGAGCTGGATGCAATGAAAGACTTATTTTGAAACAAAGTTAAGTTTCCCAAAAAGAAGAAAAATTATACTTAGGTTTATTCTTTCTCTTTTTCAAAGTTTTCCTCTTCCTTACTCTCTCATTTAAGAAATTACCTATAAGCAAAAAGAACTGCTCAGAAGATAGTAGTCACTAATGACCAGGCATCATCAACCTCGAACATAAGTATGCCACAATCTTTTTTCTTTCCTTTAGTACCAGAAGGATAGTTCTCTTTTTCTCGATTCGGTAGTCCCCCTTATCCTTAGAGGATACTTCTGAAGACCCCCACAGTGGGTGCCTGAAACCACAGACACTACTGAACCCTCTAAACAGTATGCTTTTTCTTATACATACATATCTATGATAAACTTGAATTTATAAATTAGGCACAGATATTAACAAAATAACTAATAATAAAACAATTATAATAATATACTATTCACAATTTCACAGATTCCTTCTTACTATAGACCTTAGCAATCTCAGCATATGATTTTTTTTCTCTCTTTATTAAGTCGGAAACTTTCACCTTTTCACTTAAGGAAGCACTTCACAGCTACTCTTTGGCATATCCAAATTGACAGCACTATTCTTACACTTTGGGGTCATTATTACACCAACTAAGGGTTACCTGAACACAAGCACTATCTGATAACTGAGATGACTGCTAAGTGACTAATGGGTATGTACTGTATACACATGGATACGCTGGATAAAAGAACAATTCACCTCCCAGGTGGTATGAGATTCCGTCATGCTTCTCAGAACAGTGCACAACTATAAACTGATGAACTGTTTATTTCTGGAATTTTCCATTTAATATTTTTAGACTGTAGTTGACCACAGGTAACTAAAAGCACAGAAAGTGAAACCTCAGATAAGCGGGGGAATATTATACTTTCAGTAGAGAGTTCTTATAAGTATGTTGCTCTTTTCTGGACATCTACAAACACAAATTGGCCAGAACATCATGAGAAATGTTTAGTGTGAAGACAAGTAAGAAGGGCTTGGTCATCTTAGTTTCAACCTTTGGCAGCTTCTTCATGGAGATAAACGTGAGGACAGGAATTTCTGTGCAAGTTTGACTGTGCAACCAGCCTCTCTTAATTGTATAGGACCCACATGGAATCGTAAGAAATAACTGCTACCAGTATGAACAACAAAATCTCACTAATGTGGGTTAAGAGGCAAACAAGCTAGCCTGGATTACATTATCCTTTTTAATGGGAATACAGTTGTAGTATACTTCACACACACACACACACACACACACACACACACACACACACACACACATCCTCCAATTGGCCTAACAGTGTAGAGGGTCTTGGGACCTGTTTAAAGGATAGAGACTCTTTGTGAATCATGCATTACTGCATGAAATACATCTTCTCACAAGCTTTAAAATAGGTGTCTTTCTTCTTAAGTTTAAATAAACAGTTTTCCTGCAGTCTCAGGCATACAATAGGATTCTAAGTCAGTTCTCTCCATAACACATTTTGAAAGAAAAAGAATGAAAGCAGGACGGGCATGGTGGCTCACACCTATAATCCCAGCACTTTGGAAGGCCAAGGCAGGCAGATAGCTTGTTCAAGACCAGCCTGGGCACCGTGGCAAAACCCCATCTCTACTAAAAATACAAAAATCAGCCAGGTATAGAGGCATGTGGCTATGGTCCCAGCTACTTGGGAGGCTGAGGTGGGAGGATCACTTGAGGCCAGGAGGTCAAGGCTGCAGTAAGCCACGATTGTGCTACTATACTCCAGGCTGGGCAACAGAACAAGACCCTGCCTCCAATCAATCAAATATCAATCAAAGCAGCATTATGTGAATTGTCATAAATGTCAAATTAGTAAGGTTTAAATTTTAGATTCTGCTTATTGATGCTTGGGACCCCATAAGACATTCTCCCAGCCTCTATGCTTCTGGATCCTCTCATCCGTTAAGTCAACACCATTCATCTACATGTCTAGAAGAATCCTCCACTACATGACCCCACAGGAGGGCATGAGATCAAGATATTGAACTTTGATTTAATGGAGAAAACGTAATTTTCCCAAAGCCTTGCACTTTCCTGACAGGCATTTTTTTTTTCCTCACAGAAAAGCAGCATGGTTAACAAACTGCTTCTAGAATAGCCTGTGAAGATCTATAACTAGTAGCTGGAGATTTTGTTTTCCATTCCCTGACTGTACTTATAAGCAGCCTAGCAAGGCTCTCCTTGCCCGGATCAACAGCCTCCCTGTTGAGCTGCAAGAGCTGCTGGATATACCCGCCAGAGTATCACTAAAAATTGAGATGCTGCCGTCGCCATGTTCCTGGCACTCTTCAGTGCAAGCCTGGGTATTAATGTCTTCTCTTCTTCATGGCAAACTGAGATGAAACCAGCCTAAAAATTCTAACACAGCCCCTTTACTAAATGTATTGAATGTGCTTTTGGTATTTGAAACTCATTTTTATGTTTGCAATAATGTCAGTATGACTGATCCATTATTATTAAACTACAGTTTTTAATGAAACTCCATTTCACCACAACATCTAAAATACTGCAACTGAATTTGATTAATTATACCCTAGAATAAAGTAATAACAGATTTCCCTATTTCAAATACAAAATGGGAAGCTCCTGTTTTATTCTTCTATTTATATGAGAATGGGCAAAGTAATATACCCTCTCTGTCAACAAATTTCAGAAATATGCATTTTTAAAATTTTTCCTCCAGTCAGAATCCTTGTTAATGACAGGAGCATATCATAATTTAATTAGCTGACACTGACTGGCAATCTACTCACTTCTTTTTAATTGGAATCATTTCATAGAACTATCCATAAAGTCCCATTCTGCATAACTAATAACGTCCATAAACAAGACCTTTAGAAAACTGCTGACTTTTATGGAAAGATATAAAACATTTGGACACAGTCATCATGTTCCCACTTCATAAAAGATTAGGGCCACAGAATTTACTCTGCATTTTATATAATATAGCTAATTCAGGAAGCATGTATCAGGTTTCCCAGATCTGGATAGCACAAAACTTCCAGAAAGTCAACTTCCCCACCACTTCACAAAAGCATCCTAATAGTTGTGTATAGTGAAAAGAACACAGGCTTGAAAATCGGGTCTGAGTTTTTCTTTCTTTTTTCTTTAGACAGGGTCTCACTATGCTGCTCAGGCTGGAGTACAGTGGCTATTCACAGTAAACTACAACCTTGACCTCCTGGGCTCATGTGATCCTTCTGCTTCAGCCTCCCGAGTTGCTGAGACTACACCATGCCTGGCTCAAATCCAAATTTTAATCTGAGCTACAATGTGACCTTCATCCAGTTCAGAAACATCTCTGAGCTTCTGGTTCTTATTTGCAAAATGAAAGCGATATAACACTTAACTCAAAAGGCTGTCAGGAATATTAGTTATAACGTATGTAGTGTTAGCAGTGAGTAGCTCAACAAATAGCAGCTTTTATTCTCATGATTATGACATATTAAATTTGGCTAATAGTACTGAACTGTTGAGATATTAGATAATTTTGTGCAAGTGCTTAGACAATTAAAAGGCAATATAGGCATCTGAGCTTCAGTGGATTACGGACAAGTTTTAAAGTGCTGTTCTTATATTTCACTTGTTTTGATTATCGATTAACTGCTATATACTCACCAAAAGTTCCTGCCTTCAAGGAACCTGAGATCTTGAGAGCACAGGCTTGGGAATCAGGTGACCGAGTGTGAACTCAGTCCACTTTCTAGCTGTGTGACATCGAGTAAGTAGTACACACTGCTTAAACTGACTTTCTGATCTGAAAAAATCAGCTAATAATAACAGCATTCATCTGACAGATATCACAAAGATTAAATGAAACAATCCATGTAGACTGCTGAGCACCATACCTGGCACAAACTAAGCGGTCAGTATAGGTTAGTAGTCTGATACAAATGAGGAAGTGAGACTCAGAAAGGTCAAAGTGTCTTACTGATATTAAGGAGTAGAGGGAGGAATTTTGTTCCAGGTCTGTCTGACTTCAAAACTCATATTCAACTCTTAAACCAGGCTCAGTCATTATTTTCTAATATACAGTTACTGAGTATCTGCATGCTGATCAAAGTGCTAATTGTTGAGGATATAATCTCAAGAAGATAGAGGGTATCCCTGGCCTCAGGAAGCTTACCTGTCTGGGAGAAATAGGTAAAGGGCAAGACAAGAAAGCATGCCATGTTCTCTGATAAGGAAAATACACCAACCTAAAGGTGCACCATGCAGGAAGAACAGGGAAGTGAATAAACACGTAACCTTTTAGAAGATCCAGGTAATAAAACAGCTTATGTTGCCTTCCACTTTGACCTTCTTCTAAGACTAAAATTTCTAGGGATTTCCAACAACCAGGGTATTTGTATATCGAAGAATCAAGCTTCAGAACTGTAAATGGACCAAAAAGAAGAAAATGCTTATGGCCTGATCTCCATAGAGCACATAACTGACATGCGAGTCTGACCTCAGTAGAGCATGTAACTGGCATGCAAGTTTGACCTCCGTAGAGCACATAACTGACATGCGAGTCTGACCTCAGTAGAGCATGTAACTGCACATGTGAGTTAATGGCAAGGGCTTGGGAAAGAGACCTCTGTCCAAATAAACCTCCTTCTCCGCCAAGTGCCAATACCCAGCCTTCCTTCAGCAATGAAAGAACAGACAGTAAACACAAATGGCTTTCTCAGAATGGATGGTATGGAGACCCCATGCATGGTAAGGCATAAAGGACTAACAGAAGACCATCCCTGGGAGTGAGTTCTGAGGAAGACAGAATAAACTAGAAGGGAAGCAGAGTGTGGAGAACCAGTCTAGAAAGCAGAGAATAGAAAGGAGGTAAACTGCCTAAGAATCTAAACAATGTGGCCTACACACCCATGCCAGCCAGAGCCAAATACTATAATGAACCTAGAATTGGCACAATAGCGCAGTGAATTCTGAGAGGAGGAAGGGCAAGGACTGGGGGAGAGAAGAAAGCAAGCAGCAGCTTAAAATTTCAAGAATGCTCCAAACTGTTCTTCACTTGGTGAAGGTTGGTGTTGTCTGTCTAATCACTGCAGTAAAGTGACAAAGTGGCCTGCAGACGGCTCTGTGTGGCTTTTGGAGTTAGAGGCAGGCCGCTTTCTTGTTATTGGGCAGGCAGATGTGATACTGTTCTGCAGAGGACAAGCTGCTCGAGAATAATTAGATTCCCCCTCACTTCTTGTGCTGGTGGTGGGAGCATCCAGAGTATTTACAATATACCATTTTGCTTCCATCTGAGTCCACATGTTCGCTGGGCAGGTTAAAACTGAGGCTGCACGGCACATATTTCACGGTAAACAAACGCTGCCTAGGCAAACCCTAAGGGAAGGGAGGGGATCTTGCTCTCTTCATTTCCCAGTCCTAGGAAAGGCTCACCTTCAGGAATAGCAGCAGCTTCGATGATTTATTACCGGAGAAAGGCCGTACCTCAGAGGATTCACGTCGGGAGCCACAGGTACAGCCAGGGGAGCAGCCCTCCTTCCGTGTGAGACGGGGAAAGAAGCTGGAACACAGCCTCCATGAAGAATATGCCTTTATAACATGCTGAAAGTAACTGAACCAGGACGTGCTCTGTGGTTATAATTCCATGCTATTGATGGCAGCAGCTGCTGCAACAGGGAGGCCGGCTAGGGCTGCACACTCGGTGGAGGCAGTGGGAGCCTTGCCCCTTCTGGGTAGGGGCAAGGGCTTAGCGGGTGCCACTGCAGCCACCCAAATCGTGGCTGCAGACCAGCCCTCCTGCTCTGTGGAGCAGGCAGGAGCCCCGCCCTCCTGTATGGGGCTACAGCTGCCCAAACTGCGGCTGTGGATCCAAGTCTCTCTGTGCTGTTGGTGGGGACCAAGAGCAAGCAGGATCTGCCCACCTGGTTACAGCTGCGGCTTCCCCGCTGTAGACCTGTGCTTCACACTCGGTGGAGCAGGCAAGAGCCAGGGACAAGCAGGAGCCCCGTCTCTTCTGAGTTCTCCTTTTCTAAGTTGGTGGAGCAGGAACTCCTCAGATGCAGATGGAGCATCTCAGTAGCCTGCACCCTGGGGGGCGCGGGAACAACCCCCTCACCAGTTCATCCCTGCAGGCTCAGGGGTGTCTACTCCCGCTGCCTGGCTTCTCTCCTCTCCAAGTGCCTCCTCTGATCTCCAAGCAGGGTTGGGGCTGAGCCCCAGGCCATGAATGGCAGCGGGAGGCAGACAGATTCCTGGGTGGAAGGGGGCAGACCCCGTAAGGCCCCTCCTTCAGGCCAGGCTGCCAGTCCAGGACCAGAGTAGGGACTTGTAATGCCTCCCATGGCGGACAATGGACCAATCGGCAGGAACTTCCACCCCTCTGAGGTCCATAAAAGCCTCACATTCAGCCAGAGCAGGTCAGCGAGAGACACTGGGCGAACCAGCTACAGAGGGGAGCTACCCTCACTGCTGAGAGCTTCGGAGACTCGCAGACATGTCTGAAAGATCTGCTTGTGGAGCGGAACCACCGTCTCCAGGGCCTCCTCTCTGCCAAGAGCTGAACACTCCACTAGATGACCTGCCTACAGAGAGGAACTACCCAATGTGGGCTTCCTCTGAGCTACTGTAACACTCAATAAAGCTCCTCTTCACCTTGTTCACCTTCCGCTTCCCTGCGCACCTCATTCTTCCTGGACACAGGACAAGAACTCGGGCAAAGGTGCCACCTGCTACAGAGGTTTCCAGCCAGAAAAGTGACACCCCAGAGATCACATAACACTATGATTTGGAGGCAAATAATGGGAGGATAACGGAGGGAGAAAGAAAAGATAAAATCTCATAGGCATACAGACCTGATGTTCAACAAACAATGTGCTAGGCAAGGCACACAGGCCATCTCAAAGAAAAGGTGACTAAGTGACTTCTGAAATGAAAAGCACAACTGCCATCCTAAACCCCTCCCTAAAAGTTTCCAGTGATCAGCACTTTACTTGTTAATAAGTAAGGAGACATATATCTGTTACAACTGTGCCATCAGAGGACACCAGGGCAGAGTTCCTGCAGCACTTAACTAGCCTGGGGAACTTGAAGGCTTGGCCTGGTGTTCTCAGGTGAGTAGCAAGAAAACCCTACAAAACAGGGCGGGTCCCACGACAAATGCAGCTGATGCCAGAAAACTCTGTTTGGCAATGCAGTTAGAGAAAAGGAGTGAGAATCACTGCTCTGAAGAAAATTCTAGAAATGTGACAGTAGCTAGAGGAGGAGGTGGGGTCAGTAGAGATGAAAAAATATGCAAGGCCTGATTTTTAAAATACCTCTTGCTGCATTTCAATTAAATGATTAAAAATTAGCACTAAAATGGAGATCTATATCAAAATCCTTATTTTCTCGATGAGGAAACTGAGATGCAGAAATGTTGAGTGACTTCTTGTCTGAGGCACTTAGCTAATGAAGAGCAGGGCTGGACTTAGAATTTAGGATTCCTGTCCCCATCAGTGGGCCTCTGCTCCGTCTACCACAATGCCATGCCATGTTTCTTATTCTGCTGTAACTGATCCTCAATTTTATCTTTCGTTTTGTTTTTACTAATATGTTTCAAAATACCCTAAAGAGAAAGGTATCAGATTAACCAAAAGAGAAATTTTTTTCCTTTCAAAAGGAAACTTTTAACTACCTTCACTGACAAAGGGATTAACTCTGCTCTGTGATGGAATTACACTAAAAATAATGAGGCAGATAAAGAAAAGCCTTTATTATTTTAATGAATTCAAAAGCTGGAAGCATTACTGAGATGAACAGTGTGTTCACTGCCCTAATCCAATGTTACCATGTTTTAAAAATTATTCTGTGTAGGAACTTTTCTGCTGCATGAGACGAAACCCCAAAATATGCCAAATAGACAGAATATTAAAATTAACTTCAAATCCACAGCCCTTTCAAAATAGAGATCACTATCCTAAGGACCAGCCTTGAAAGCACAACCTGTGAGACACAAAACGTGCTCATCTACAAAGAGCATCCCTCTGTCTACAGTGTAACCTGAAGATTCCTCTGTCACCATTTAACCGATGCCCTGAGAAATTTATGATTCTACACATTCTTTATCTGAATCAACCATTTACTTCTGTACGTATAAGCAAGTTCATTTCATCTCTCTGTTCTTTTGCATCCACAGCTATAGAAAAAGAAATTCAGTTTTTTTTTTAACTTACTTTACTGGCATTGATTCTATAGAAGAAAACATCACAGTAACAATAAGAATAAACACAAATTTGTCACATGAATGTTATATTCTTTTAAGTCTCAAAAGAAAACAACAGAATATTTTTTCCCAGACAACTTCAACTTTCAAAAAAATGTTACTCAAAGAAAATATACCATAAACCATAACATTCCGTTAATATTCCTTTTTTTTCAAAACCGATCACATTTCTTGGCTATTAGGTTGACACCATTCTGCCATACTCTTGACATATGAAGTTTAAAAATTAGTACTCAGGTAACTATGGGAACAAAAATGACTCTGGTAAAGTGAAGTTAACTATATTTAACTTATTCCAAAGTGGTGTATTTTCTACCACAGCTCACCTACACAGACCATTCCCATTCTGTAATCAGGCCTAGTATTACAAAGGTATGCTGAAGCATGTTTTATATCTGTTGGTTAAAATGACTTATTACTATATTGTAATTCTCTACATACTATACTAATGTTTCTGTCTACATAAAGCACAAGAATAACCCATATAGAAAAACTGGGACCCAAACCAAGAATTTCTCCTCTGCAGCTATGCAGGGGATGAAGTGAGTCTATTTGTCCAAGAAAGGAAATGTCTGATCCAGCCATGAAAGTCCAGGGTTCGAGGGGACATGGGATAAAGGCCACAGGGAGGGAGAGAAAACCAAAAAACCCTGTCTATGTTACCACAATGATATCCCAATGGCTTACTCACTTCCCCTCTAGAGCCCCACCAAAAATTCAAGATGTCTTAAACATCATGCCCCCAGCTTACTATCCGAAAAGATAATGGAGGAAGATAATGGAGGAAGAAGACTTGTTCCAGAAGGCTCCAGCTTGAAATGATACTCTACAGAAGTTATTACTCATAAAATATTCCTGGATGGGAAAAAAGAACCCCAAACCCCACTACTTTCAATACACTGTGTCCTTCTACATGCAGGATGGATGGAGTTCCTGTTACACAGTGAATCTAACTCCACTTTTTGGATAATTATACAAAAAGTATGGGCTTCAGGGCCAAGCAGTTTAAAATCCCGGCTCTTCTACTTAATACAATGAACCAAGTAACTTTAATTTCTTTGATGTTCAGTTTTCCCATCTGTGAAATGAGGATAACAAACCTATGTTCAAAGACTACTGTAAGAAAGAAAAAATAAAATAATACTTGTCAAGGACCTAGCCTACAGTCTCACATTCAGTATCTATTCAATAAATATTTGTTTATCCTCACTCCACCAGTAGACAGATTCGAACGTCACCTGATTAGATAAGCAAATAATTTTCCTTAACTACCCAAGTATCTTTAAGGCCCATTTCAAGCCCAGAAGTACATTCAATACCATAGAGAGGTATTTTAAGAGCCTAGTTGTGCATTCCCAGGGACTGAGACATATCTAGGTCTGTTTGGCATTCTACCAGGCCTGCTCCAGGGATCTTCCTGTGGCAGGAGCCAAGATCTTCTGGAAAAAGTAATGGGAAGAAGTAAAAGCTTACAGATGTGGTCAAAAGAAAATGGAGAAATAAAGAGAAGAAGGAAATTTCAAGTGCACCACTCCAACCGCCAGGTCAGAGGTCAGCACTCTGGGATGTGGGAGCCAAAATGACAATAAATGAAAAACTCCTTCACTAAGAATGCTGTTTCTGGGAGCTCAAGACAGAACTACTTCCTTTGGAGTCTATGAAGAAAAACAGGCTCCCTGGAAGTGAATGGTTCAGCCCCGTGGCTGCTGGAATAGAAAATAAACATGAAAGTGCCTGGGTGACAAAATAACAGAAGCTCCCGGCAGGCAGCCCACATCCAGCAGAGAAAAGGCAGCCTAAGACACCTGGCATCTGGAGAGCAGGGATGATGATATAGAGAAGTGGAGGGAAGAGAGTGTTTGTTAACACATCCTGGGGACAAGGGTGTGGTCCACAGATCAGCCACAAGGACACTCAGAACTACCTGGAAGAGCTTGGCTCTGTGAAGAGAAAGCATGGGAAGTACCATGTTGTTGCTATTTTCATCCTAAACTATTACAAGTTGGTAAAGCAAGAGTTATGTGCCTTGAGACTAATGCCACCTCAGTCTGGTTGTTTATTCAGAGCAAAGTGCAGAGAAAAGCAAGTGAACCAGTATTCCCCATGCACTTACTATGTTTTAGGCACTGAGTGATGATTTTTCTCATTTAATTCCATATAATTTCATTCTAAAGAGAAGATTAACAACTTCATTTGATTAGATATACTTCCTCAATAAAGGCTTTTGAATGAAAGCAAATTTTATTTTGCTGATCAGACTATACTACGTGAGTGTATCCTTACAGAAATAAATTAACCTGGAATTAACATTACGTATTTTTGTTGTTGTTTTCAAGCATAGAGTCTCATCCTGTCACCCGGATTTAAGCTTTCTCAGCCACATCTGCAAAATGGGGATGGTAAAAATAGGTAATGACAGGAGCTATTTCACATTGTTTTGAGGACTGTTTCGACACATAAGGTGCCTGGCGCAAAGTAAGCACTCAATAAAGGTTAGCTATTTTCATGTTTTATAACACTAGGTTCCTAAGCTCTGATGAAGGAAATAATGAAACAAATTCTGGGGAGTGTTTTCTCTATACATATATGATGTCCAATTTACTCTTATAGTTGCATGTGGCCCTGGAACCATATCACATGGTCTGAAAGTTCTCTCAAACCTGCAACTTTCTACTCAGGCACCAACTTTGTGTGTGCTTCTCCCTCAGATGATCTTGCTTCCAAATTCACAGAGGAAACAGAAGCCACAGCCCTGCTACCAACTTCCTACCCAACCCCCATAAACAGCATTATCCTTACCCTTCAAATTCTACCCACTTTTTAGAAGAACACTCCTCCTACACAGACCATCCGTTTATTCTCCTGCGTTCTACATCCTCTCTGTCTCCCCTATGGATCTCGCACCAACATTCACAATCTGTACTTCCTTATCTTTAGTCTCATTTTCTTCCCACTCACTACTTCCCCTCAGCCTAAAACCCTGCTGGAGATAAGGAGGGAGGGAAGGAAATACTTTTTATTTATATTTTGATTGACTGACTGATTTTCAGGGTTTCGCTCTGTCACCCAGGCTGGACTGCAGTGGTATGATCATAGCTCACTATAGCTTTGAACTCCTTGGTTCAAGCAATCCTCTTGCCTTAGCCCCTCCCCCAGAAGCTATGCCACCATGCCTGGCTAATTTTTTGTTTTGTTTATTTTTCAATAGACAAAGGGTCTCAATATGTTTCCCAAGCTGGTCACAAACTCCTAACCTCAAGCAATCCTCCTGTTGTGGCCTCCCAAAGCCTGAGATTACAAGTGTGAGCCACCACTCCTGGCCTGAGAGTCTTATATTTTAACCAAACCCTCCTTTAACCTCATTCACCTCTAGCTACAACACTTTATTTATCCCTTAATAGCCAGATTGCTAGAAAAAAAACCCTTTATACTTGCTATCATCTCCATTTCCCCAAATTTCCAATCTTTCATAATATGTACTGTGACATTAAGCACTAAATGTACTCTTGCTTTGGGTTCTAATGACCTCTTAAATGCAAAATGCAGAAGACTTTAATCCTTTCTGTTTACTCCCCCAAACATGAATCACTCTCTCTTCTACATTACTGTGGCTTCACTACACTGCAAGTTTACAAAAGGCAATCAATCAATCAATCAATCTGGCATGGGTGTGACTATATCTAAGCATATAGTACTGTACCTAGCCTATATTCACTGAATGAACCAATGGAAATAACAAGAGCCTTGAAGCCTACAATGACTTCAGTGTGCTATCCACTCTGATTCTCTACTAACTAGGTAAAAAGTGGAAATTTCTCTTACTAAATGAATGATACCTTTGGCATGGTAAGATATACAAGGTGTAAGGTTCTAGCTGATCCTACGTCATGCACCTCCAGGTAAGCAATTTGCCCCAATGAGAAATCTGTTTACACTGGCAAAGTGCTTCAAGGCTTAAGTTTCAAAGTTTTACCCCCCTCATGGCACAGAAAGATGTGCAGGACACATTATAAGGCTATTAGAAGTTGAACCCAATAGTCCTCCTAGTTTCTTTTAATAGAATTTCAGACGCAGTGTTTCATTCTTTCCTTTAAAAACAATTCAAGAGTAATTACACTTTGTAATTTTCTTTTTTTTTTTTGAGATGGAGTCCTGCTGTGTCACCCAGGCTGGAGTGCAGTGGCGTGATCGTGGCTCACTACAACCTCCACCTCCCAGGTTTGAGCAATTCTCCTGCCTCAGCCTCCCGAGTAGCTGAGACTACAGGCCCACACCACCACATCCAACTATTTTTTGTATTTTTAGTAGAGATGGGGTTTCACTGTGTTGGCCAGGATGGTCTCAATCTCCTGACCTTGTGATCTGCCCTCCTTGGCCTCCCAAAAAGCTAGGATTACAAGTGTGAGCCACCACGCCCAGCCAACATTTTGCAATTTTCAAAGTAGTTGTGTAGGAAGATTTCCTGAACTATGAAAGCCCACAAATTTTGCAACAAGAAGCATCACAACAGAGAAAACGCTCTTGGTTTACTGTTGCTCACACTTAATTAATGTATTATAATGACAGTGTATGAAATAAATGAAGTTACCATCAAAACAAACAGCATGTTAAACAAGAAAAATGAATTTATGAATTAGCTGTCTTGCCTCCCAAACTCCCTTACTCTACACAAGCCACACCTGATGAAGAGATTGAAAGAAAATGAGAAATTTAATAATGAATAATAGTAATGTCATTACTAATAATAATTCTAGCAATTATTATGGTATTACTTTAAAAATAAAAAATGTATTGCTTAATCTTTAGCTTTTGCTCCACAGCAAATTCCAATTCTTTCAGGACATAACCAATATAAAGCAGATATTATTCATCCCTTATTTCCATAATTTTCTTGTTTCAAAATAGCAACCCAAAAGGAATACTCCACTGATTGTTTGTAGATATTCTGATTAAAGAAAAATATAAAATTTCAAGCCCATCAATCAGTTCTGCGCTATAATAATAAAAAACTATCTTTATAACAAAAAAAAGCTATCAAACCAAACAATCTGATCATCACATAATTTCTCATGAAAGCTGAAAAGGAAATAAAATCATTCACTTATTGGTTCATCTTTCACCAAACATTTATTGTGCTAAATGCTGGCAATACAGAAGTGAATATCTTCTTCATGCCCTAAAGATGCTCATAGCACCAAAACTACACATCTGGCCAGGTGCAATGGCTCATGCCTGTAATCCCAGCACTCTGGGAGGCTGAAGGGTGGATCACTTGAGATCAGGAGTTCAAGACAAGACTGGCCAACACAGGAAAACCCCGTCTCTGCTAAAAATACCAAAAAAAATTAGCCTAATGCGGTGGCACAAGCCTGTAGTCCTGGCTACTCGGGAAGCTGGGGAAAGATAATCGCTTGAACCCTGGAGGCTGAGGTTACAGTAAGCCAAGATCATGCCTCTGCACTCCAGCCTGGCGACAGAGTGAGACTACATCTCCATCCCGTCCCAAAAAAAAGTCCACATCTAAGAATCACATTTATCTTGAGTTATGGAGTTTGACGGATAGAATTTTTAAAATTAATTTTAAGATCTGGAAATTTTACTTCGGCTGTTAACCTTTGGCTCACATAGCTAACTTGGTTACTATGTGTTTATTACACACAAAAAGACTTTCTTGGGCCTATGCATCATTTCTAGTAAATGGAGCTAATAACAACTTTTCATCAGAGAGCTCTTTGTCCCATTTTTGTATCAGAAATGGGCAAGAAAAAAGTGAAACAACAAAGTGAAGATTTTTTAAAATCCTGCCACTGGGGTGTTGATGAGGTCAGAGACAAGCAATTTACCTTCACATGAAATTAAATTTTTAAAATAATTTAGATTCTGAGGAAAGGATCTTTTAGTATGACATCTGCTACTACTCTAAAGCTTATAACTCTGAGTTACTGGGAAGGTAAGAACATATTTTCCCCATAAAAATATGTTCTATATCATGTTTATGATCCAAGGTGAACTCAGAAAAACCTACTTTCTTTAGTTCCTTCAATAAACATTAAAAGCCTGTTATTTGTGAGGCACCATGCCAATCGTTAGGGATATAAAACCAAGTAAGACCCAATCTCTGTCCAAAGGAGCTTCGAGTCTAGTGGAGGAAACTAAATTAATGTTTGCAAGAAACGCTGTGTTTCCTAAAATAGCCACAAGGTGTTCGGGGAAGCAAAGAAAAGGGGTAACTTAATCAGACTAAGAAAGGGAGAGTCACAGAATGCTTTCCTTTAAGAGGTCATATCTGAGCTGAATTTGAAGGCTGATTAAGAATTACCTACACTAAAACGGAAGTCAGAGGTAGAAAGGTAGAACAAACCATATTTAGTGATTTGCTGAAACATGGAGGGGGTGGCACAAAGGAGCCTAGAATGATTCAGGTGGTCTGGTTTGGATAAACCACTGTTGGCACCATTCACAAAGAAAGGGATGCTAGGAGATATGAGGGCACAGATGAAAAGGTCATATGCGGAATGCAAAGCTTAAACCTGTGCCTCACATCTGTTTGGAACAGCAGGGGCTTGCTACTTAGTGCTTACATCAGCAAACCCAATGGCTAGCGAAGTCTGGGACGAGGACAAGAGCTGCCCCTGGCACCACTACACGTTACCGGTCCCTCTGGGACGTCCCTGGCCTCCACTGTTTTGCCTCTGTTTGTAGCTTGTGCTTCGGCCTTGCAGCCAGTGTCCTTCAGGGAGGTCTGGCTACCCACAGTTTACAGAGAAGAAAACGGAGGCACAGCGATCATTAATTAACTCGACAAGAGAAAATAACCAGCAAATGGCCTTTGTCCCAGAGCCCACGTTCTTCACCAAAACACTGCCTGGTTTAAGAAACAGAAGCAATTCTGTTTCTTATGAATGTACGAGCCTCCCAAAGGCAGGCTCTCACTCAGTCAGGCATTGTAACCGGGGGATCATATCCAGCTTCCAATTGCAAAGAGGTTCTGCACCTCTCTAACTCCAAAGAATGGGGAAAGGGGCCCCGGAGGCGTGGTGAGTTTGCCGTTGGAATAAACATCGTGGACCCAAACGCTTTTGCGGAAGAGGGATTTATTAGACAGAGAGAGAAAGAAGACAGCTCCCACGCTGTCGTGGGAGGGGACCCAGAGAAGGAATCCGTATAGGTAGAAGCAGCTGGAGATTTAATCCTTGAGTTATTCCCTCCCCATTCATGTTCTCGTCCAATGAGAGGAGTTCTTTCAAACTTCCTCTGGAGTGATTGATCTTTGATTCTGATGTCGGATTGGCTACTTGGTCCACAACTTTAGTTATAGAGCCCCCTCCTCCCAGAGCTTTCGGCGGGATTTTGGGACAAAGGAACCCCACTCGGCTTTCCCGACCTGGTCCGCACTTGCGAAAGTCAGACAAAGAACTTAACATTTGAAACCCCTCTGATTCCAGCATGGAGGCGTGGAGGAGGTGCTCAAAGGAAATCCCTGCATTTGTAACCACGCCCCTCGTGGACCCAGGAGGAGAAGCTCCTATAACACAGTCCCTCAGCGTTCTGTGTAGATCACCAAGTTAACAAATGCTAACAGATATTCCCTCTCAAATCATTCCTTTTAATCATGTTCTTTGTCAGATGCAAAAGGCCTTATTAAATACTAGAATTCCTCTATATCCATTTTCAAGTCACCTGGACAGCCTGTCCTAAAGAAATCAAGTCCCTCGTTGCCACAACAATAAGCTTTGTCTTTTTGTTCCATAGATCAGCTTCCATCTTTTATATTCTGCTACAATCTGTTGTTGGGGTTAATTACACAAGACACTAGCACACTTGTATCAATCCCTGGTGGAACTGCTTTGAGAATCTGCAGACCAGACCAACTATTATGGGACTTCCAAATTTTCAAGTGTCACAAAATCGCAAGCTTCTGATCACTGTGTTAAGGATCTAGACCTATGGTTCAGATGAAAGATGAGCTTTATAAAGAAATATATTGCCTGAGACCCCAATAGGTTGAAGATTGCAGGAAGCTGAAATGCTTCAATTATTCTAGTTAATGGGCTTATTCCCCACTGGTTATGCACAGCAGAATGAATGGATAGTGCAGGTGCAAACCGAGAAGTAAACAGACCTCTAAATAAGTAAAGAGCCAGGGAGCACTAGCTAGGGAAGCACAGATTTCAGAATGAATTATTAAAGCCTGCACTGGTCCACAGCTAAGGGTATGAGTGATTTCTAAGTGAAGATATCTTATACTGAACGCTGCTACTTAAAGGTAAAAATAGACTCATTCTTGCCTCGACTCTCTTTCTTCATCATTGGTGAAAAATGAAACAGCTCTGTTTGTTTATAATTGATGTGTCTGACACTAAAATTTCATTCTATGTACTTCGATCCTCTGAAATGCACAGTAAGGGAAGAAGATCATCTTGACAGGTAAAATAGAAGGTTTTGACACAAAGTCACTGAGATATATGTGACAGAGCATTTTCTACTGAGACAAAATGCAGTTCTATTTGCAAGTTTACCACGTTTCAAGTTTCACTTTGAAGAAACACTTTAAAATAAATAAGTAAGTCTTTGAGGAAGACGCGGTCGCAGCAGTTGTGGGTTGTTAGCCCGCACGCTCCTGCTCCTGACTCACCGCTGTTCGCTCTTGCTGAGGAACAAGTCGGTCAGGAAGCCGCGCAGCAGCCATGGCTTTTAAGGATACCGGAAAAACACCCGTGGAGCCAGAGGTGGCAATTCACCGAATTCGAATCACTCTAACAAGCCGCAACGTAAAATCGCTGGAGAAGGTGTGTGCTGACTTGATCAGAGGAGCAAAGGAAAAGAATCTGAAAGTGAAAGGACCAGTTCGAATGCCTACGAAGACTTTGAGAATCACTACAAGAAAAACACCTTGTGGTGAAGGTTCTAAGACATGAGCTCATTTCCAGATGCGAATCCACAAGCAACTCATTGACTTGCACAGTCCTTCTGAGATTGTTAAGCAGATTACTTCCAACAGTATTGAGCCAGGAGTTGAGGTGGAAGTCACCATTGCAGATGCTTAAGTCAGCTATTTTAATAAATTGATTACTAGTTGTTTTAAATAAATAAATACACAATGGTTAAAAGAGGAAATTGGCTTTTTTATCTTTTAAGAACTACTCAGTAAAGCATACGATTTTATATTTATTCTTTTTATAAAACTATTTACTGAATAATATGAAAAGGTAGGCAATGCTTAGAATTCCTAGCACATAACTGCTCAATTTATTAATGTGAATTACATATACACATATACCCACAAACCAGAATATATAAAGGTATATAATCACTCCAACACCATGAATTCCACTTTAATTTTCCTCTCCCTGACAAACTACTGATTGAATGTAAAAGTTGCTCTTTAATGTAGATAACACATTTTGTACGCATTTAAGAAACATTTGCTGAGCGCCTGCTTTATATCAGCATAGTTCTCAGTACAGATAGAGCAACGAACAAGACACATGAAGTCTTTATTCTAATTGAGCTTAATTCTACCCAGAGTGAGATACACAGTACTGAGAAGTAAATAAATAAGAAGATATTTTCAGCTAATGTTAATAATGTGGTGGCAATAAAACAGAATACCACAAGAGTGTGGAAGGAAGCTACTTTAGAAGGAATGACCAGAGAAGGCATCTTTGAGGCAGTCACATTCAATGGAGTCCTGAAGGATGAGACAGCCAAACATTAAAAAAGGTTTTTTAAAGTGCTGGGGGGAAAGCATGGGTAATAGCCAGAATTAAATTCACTGCTTTCAGTAGAATACCAAATAAAATGATTTACCTAAAGAAGGGGTTCTTTTTCTCACTGGAGTCCCACAGTGCCATTAGGGAGCCAAGCTCCTCATGCCTTTTCATTGCCCCCCAGCCCCTGTGTGCAGCTCGCCAGAGGGCCACTCTACTTCTGAGCAGTAAGTCAGCCTTCCAGTGATGAAGAACGGGGGAGGCTGAAGGGCAGGTGTGCCGCCAGCCTAGTCAGTCCCGTCCTGTCAGCAAACAGCAGCTTCCCAGAAGCCCCGTCCATAAATGTTCATGCACATCTGCTCTAAACTGTCCCACACATACAGTAAAGCTAAGGAAGTTTCTTGCTTTTAACTGGCATGGATGGGCCTTTTGTTGCCCTGGAAAAAAAAAAAAATGAAACTCTCTCAGTAGGAAGAAAGCAAGAACGGGTACTGGCCTAGGATAAGCCATGTCTGCTGAAGCGACCGAGGCAGGGCAATGGCAAGTGCGGTCCCTTGCAAGGTAACAGGTCTGGCCTGTAAAACAGAAGAACAGGGCGCAGGAGTGCAGGGAAGACAGGGGAGCACAGCCAGGAAGACTGTGAGTGAAGTAGGAGCCACGGCGCTGAGGGCTCGCCAGGGCCTAGAGCAGGGCGGGTGTTTTATTTTTCCCTCCGCGAAACATGGCCTTGCTATGCTGCCCAGGCTGGTCTCAAACTCCGCTGAGGGCTCGCCAGGGCCTAGAGCAGGGCGGGTGTTTTATTTTTCCCTCCGCGAAACATGGCCTTGCTATGCTGCCCAGGCTGGTCTCAAACTCCTAGGCCTAAGAAATCTTCCTGCCTCAGCCTCCTAAGGAGCTGGGATTATAGGAGCGCATCACTTTTCCTTTGGGTATTACCTTTATTTTACAAATAGTGAAGCAAACTCAGTAGGTTAAGTTGACTCAGCTAAATTCACAGATTAGGAATGAGAGGAGACACAATTACAGCCCTGCTTGATCCGACTCCTAAATTCACGCCTGTAACCCCTGTAACATTTCTGCTGTCTTCATAAGCCTGCTTTAACACCATGGCTCTGAGCACGAGCTGACAGAATTCATTCTTCCAAATCCATTCCGCTTATTACCTACTGTCCTATTCACTCACATTTATCAGAAGTGTTTATTTGTTCTAATATTTTCATTTATTTCAAAGTTCTAGAGAGAATTCCATGTGTTTCTTCACCTACCTATTATGCATAGAAGAAAAAAATATTAAAACTGAAAATGACTATTTTCATCTGATGCTGAGGTATGGGGTGTGAAAATTCCCATTAGTAGGAAAATAAATTAGTGGGAAAATAAATCTCTATACTGGTCCTTCTCACTGGAGATACCTAGGGAGGGAGAAAAGACAAGACTGGAATTTCAAAGCTCCTGCCAGTTCTTCAGTGCTGAAACATTAATGAGCTTCTGAATTTGCAAAGGTGGGCCCAGCGCCTAAGGATGTTTGAGAGTTAAATTGCTCTGCATAATGAAGGAAAGGTAATTGAGTTTCCCGAGGAACCAGAGAATAAAGAGGTCTAGGGAAAGTGAGAAAGGCAGGGAGCTATGAAGATGGCTGCTGGCTAACCTCACAGGCTGTCTCTTATGATTTCCACATTACCAGCAACACTATTACCAAATTCCTGACACAGAGCTGATACCAAGCTCTCACATGGGAGACAAGAGTGAGTGAGGATTCTGTGGGTGACTCCTGTCAGCAAGCACTGGAGAAATACTTTGAGATCACATCCAGGATAAACCATTATTTTCAAATCTGGGAAGATTAAATAGAGATGGTGAATGTAAAAGAACCAACCCCATGGGACCTGCCAGAGCGCCTCTGATATTCTCCAGAGCAGTAGCAGACAGAAGGTGGGGCTGTTTGCTTACTCCTCTTGCCCTGAACATTACTACCATGCAGGCTGGGACTGTAAGACTATAACATCAGACAAGCCAGCCAGGTGTTTGTTCTAGCAGTTGCTCTAGGTAAAGCTCATTCTCTTTGCTCACTTGCAGCACCACCCCACTCCACCCTGCACATCAAAGCAGAGTCCTCTACAAATGAAAATGCAGCTTGCATGGCACACCTGGCATAGTTCAACCGCAGGCCTCCAAGCATGAGAGACTGTCTTCATTGTAGTTATAAAGGCCTATTTTCCCAAGAGGTTTCTTCTCTGGGGCCCTGTGGCTTTCAGAGTGAACTCCAAACTCATTGAAGACTAAGTGACTTACAGTTTTTTCTATGTGCTAAGCTGTTACATTGCTTTCCACCTTTGCACATGCCGTTCCCTCCATTTCAAGCATCCTCTCTTTTATGTTGAACCCATTTTCATTAGATTATCTTTTATGAGTTTTTCAGAAAGCAATATAGGCATTGTTTCTCCAGGCTGTCTCTGGTCTCCACTTTTGATTTAGATGGCCCCTTTATGTTCCCAGCCCCTTGTCTATGCCTCTACCTTGGCATATCATGCTCTATTGAAATCATTAATTTACTATCTCCCCAAATAGATGTACCCACAGAGCCAACAGAAAACCTGCAACGAAGATTCAAGTACAGGTCTGCCCAGTGACAGTATCTTTCAAATGACGGGCAGGAATACGTCTTCCCTAACCCTAATACTTCCTTTACTGCATAGCTAAGACTCTTCTGGCCTCCATCCAGACCTTCATCTTACTCTTCACTAGTTAAGCCAATAGCAGTCTTCAAGCCAAAAAGTCCTATAAGTAGGAGTTTGCCAGGCAATAGTACATTTGTGTTTGTTGGCGGGAGGGTAAAAGAAGTATTACAGAGGTAACAGCCTGGGTGCAAGCTTGGAGGGTTTCAGGAACAGAAAAGGACAGAGGGGCAGAGCTGAGAGTACAGTAAGTGCGGTGCAAGCATGCTGACGTGTACCTGGCTGGCTAAGCGACATTAGTTTCTTGGTGAATCTGTCAGAGAAGGACTACTACACAACCCAAATCTGTGGGAGCAACCTATCTAAAGTGAGAAAGACTGAAGTAATGCTACACCGGCGTGAATATTCATTGAAAAGCCAGCAACTCCAAGTTAGCTAAGTGAGGAGAGAGTCTTACCTCAGCGACCCTAAAAGAACATTCTAGAACTAGTTTAAGCTAACAAGAATAAGCATATGTGGGGGACGTTTCTGGGAAAAGAAGCCTGTCCGAGCCAGGCAGAAGTGTCAAGTGGAATGTGTCTCAGGGACAACTTAACTGGACACTACATAAAGAAGTATTTCTGAAGACTGCAGCCAACTCATCTGAACTCTCCTGCCACGTAAGTCATAGGAATTATTTTTAAACCAACAGAATTGGTATCCATGTTCTTCAATCATTTAAAATTCTTATCTCCTCTTTTTAAGAATCTGGAATTTTTGTCTGTGTTACTCCTAAATCCAAATTTCACAATACTGTGGAGTCCATGGTTTTCAGGCATCATTACAAAATAACCAGCACTTCCTAACAGCTGGTGGCAGCAACAATCTGAAACTTATAATCATATTTCTTAGTTACAATGCATACTTAAGTATCACCTCAAACCTTTAAGCACAATCCAATGTGAGGGTTATTCAGATGTACACAGACTAGTGGTATGGTCAGGATTTCCACTGTACCATATACCTGAATAATGAACAACTCAGACTTACCTCACTTATGACTAAATATTTGCTTTATGTAAGGGAAAATTATTTTCAGCTGAAATGGTAGAGCACAACCAGCTTCATATATATTCTAAGTGGCTTAAAGGCTAAGTACATACATAATCCCTTCAGCAGTATCCCTCAATTACATTTCTCTAATTGTAGCTACCTCTTGCACATTTAATCATCTTCATCTGCACTGTTAACCTAAAATTGTAAATATGCATATTCCAAAAACACATCAATTAATTTTTATAATTCTTTAATTTGAAAATATCCTTGGAACATTAATGGCTGAAGAGATAAAAGATGCCATGTTCCTAATATAATTTATTGTGACTCTTATACCCAGTGACTGGTTGTAACTAGGAAACTCAAAACCACAACTATATATGATTATAAAATGACAACAAAAACAGTTCATTCCATACTTGTAGGCTGCTTGACATTTTCCAGCTTGCCTTGATTTTATAAAAAGAAATGACCTTGAAAATAATTAAGCGTATCAAATGGTAAGACTGTAGCTCACTGAAACACAGCAATATGTTCATGTCTTTATAACACTGCTAAGCATTCATGAAATAGAAATTTTATTGCTCTTTAACCAATTTATACTTCTATTTTATAGGCTTATGCATATTCACTAAGAGGCCATTCTAATCTTCATCTATCTGCATTCTTCTGAACTTGGAAATAAAGGCAATCAGGATTCTGCCCTGCTAAACTCGGAACAGATCAGATTTTGCAAGAGGCATCAGGGTGTGGTTGATTTTTTTTCTTCCCAGCCTGTGTTTAATGAGAGTGCTCTCAATAAAAACACAAATTCAGATGAGGTTTCTGTATGCAATGTTTATATTTAGATGCTCTTTAAAAGAGCATGTGAGCACCCTGATAAATAAATTTAGCTGCTGTCACTTTATAAAAGGACAAGTACAGTTAAAAAGAAACAGGAAATAGGCAATGAGATGGAAGGAAAATGCTTATGAGACCTGGATGCTATCAGCCCCATTGCATACAACTGAGTGTGCTCCCTGCAGTGTTGCAGCAGAGGGCTCAGGAAAGTCACAACTGGCCACACTTTAGGACCTTGGGCAGAGGAATACTGGTAGAGGCTCTGAGGAAAGTCAGAATCTCCAAGAATGGAAGACCAAATGCTCAGAGATCTGGCGACATCCTAATAAAGAAAATATTCAGGACGGAAGGCACCATTTTGAGTTAGTTCAAGTTCTCTGCTGGATTTCCTCTTCTACCCCAACCCTAGCAGAGTCAACTCATACCACAAAATTTAAATTAAAACACAAAATGTTTAGCTGGTTTCTCCCAACTTGAAAAAGGGTTGACCTGTGATCCCAGGTGAGAGAAAAGGAGGTGTATAAAAATAAGGTTTCTCTCAGGAGGTGATGGAATGCTTTAGAGATCTGGTATTTCCAAATCACCAGGACCAGCCCCAGTGAGCCAAATCCTTAATGCTTAAATCTTTCCTCTTCCCATGACACATGGATGGGGGGAATGTGAGTAACCAAGGAAACTAGGCCCAAAGAGAAAGTTTCTGGTGCCAGGATCTTTTAGGTGGGTCACTCGTTCATTTGCTCATACTGGATGTGTGTGCCATGTGCCAAGGCACACTGTCCTAAACAAGACTGATAATGTGTCTGCTCACATGGAGTTTATATGCTTGTGATGAGTGACAAACAATAATAATAAAAGATTCTGGGAAGAGTATCAATCCTGAAAAACATCCATTTATCAGTCCACTAATTTACTGAACATAGACTACTGCTGTGCAGCAGGTTCCATGCTGGCTGCTAGAAGTATACAAAGGTAATTAAAACACAAGCTAACTTTGGGAGTCAGCCACACAGAGATGGTAAATGAAGCTGCGGGAAGCAGCAAGGTAAGCCACAGACAGTGTGTAGATAACAAAGAAGGTGGGGAAAGAACCCCTTCGATGTAGAAGACAGTAGTGCAGGAAGAAAACTAGGAGAGGGTAGTGTCACTGAAGCCCAGGGAAAAGTGTCTCAGAAAGAAAGTTGTCCATAGGACACAGAGTATCCAGAGGATTGAGCAACATGTAGATTGTTGCTGATCTCAACTAGAGCAGGTTCAATTGAGTTATGGACATGAACACCAAACTACACTGGAAGTGACAAGAAGAAAGTGAAGATTAAAAATGTAAATAATTTCAGTTGTAATCATGAAAGGAGAGATGATTCAAAGATAATTAGAGAAAGAGGTAGAACAAAGGCATTATTTCTTTCTTTCCCCCTCCCTCCCTTTCTTCCTTCCTAAGACAGATGACATGTAACCACATTTAAAGGCTAAAAAAGTGAAAATAATAGAGACTAGATAACTAGTAGGGTGAGGTCCCTAAAATAATAAAAGAGTGAGCTCTAGAAAGCAGGAGGAGACATCCTTTCCTCTGGGGATTTCGGGACAGAAAGAGGGAACTTTGCTGACGCTTCGAGGGGTGAAGAGAGGTGAAGGATTAAAAGTTGAAAGAAGCTCCTACCTTAGAGCCTCAGGCCAGGAAAATTCCCAGGCAAGATTGTGTGCCATTAAAGAGGCCACCAGATACCAGTCACAGGCTTTTAAGGTGAGCTTAGTTGACAAATGGTAAAAGTGAATAGAGGTCTGGGAGCGGAGAAGGTGGCTTATTTGATTATTAAAGTTACTTACAGAACTATATATGAAATTTTTACAGTGAGACAAGAAATACTTGGGTAGCAACAATTCACACATTTTGAAGTAAAAATTTCTACTTATCACTCTAAGTTGGGGGAGACGGGGTCCTGGAAATGCAGACATTACTGAATCAATAACTTCAGTAACTCAAGAGGGCTGTATAGAAAAATGGATCTACATGTGCACATCTGAATGGAAGAAATCAGGAATTTAGGTCAAGAAGGGTCATCTTCAGTGACCCACACCCCAGTTACCTAACATCAGGTAAACCACTTTGCTGCACTGCGTGCTAGGTTTCCCTTTTTTATTTTGATTATTTATTTATTTATGTAAGAAAAGTAGTATCTGTTTTCTTACAACTCCTCAAGGATATAATGCAGTGTACATATAATGCTTCTGGGACACCTGGAAAGTAATCTGAGAACATCATAAGTCTATACTGAACTAGAAAAATCCTCTGGACACAGGCTGCACCAGGCCACACACTGGCATGTTCCCTTCACATTCCTAAAGAAAAAAAAGGTGCATATTTGTATAGGGTTCTTTCAGATGCATTTCCCTCACCTGAATCATTTGTTCCAGTATGCATGGCTGAAACCTAACCTAATTAGCAGGAGGATAACATCATGCTGCCTGAACACACATGTAAGTCTGGTAACACCCTATGCACTGTGTGAAAAAGCATCTTATCTGTTGGCATAACCAAAATGCAAGCCCTTTATTTACTAAGTGTCTGCTAAATCAACATACAGCCTTCATATTTTGTCTGTTCCCCTGTCAATTCTTACAGGTTGTTGGTTCCTAGAGACTGGGAACCATGCTAGTCATTGTGCTTGTGCACATGTAAAGTACTCAAGATAATGTTTGCCTATGACACTGTTTGTTTAACTTGCTATTGGCCCAATAACATGCAAATCTGTGCTCCATAAAAGCAACTGATGGTAATACCTGATAGCTAGGAGCCACAGGATAACTTAGTCATTATAGTTTTGTTTTTGAGGTGAAACATAAAATTAACTACTTTAAAAATAACAATTCAGTAACATTTAGTGCATTCACAATGATACACTACCACCAACTATCCAGCTCGAAAACATTTGCATCATTCCAGAGGAAAACTCTGTACCCACTGAAAGCAGCTCCTCTCGGATTCCCCCTTCCCACAATCCCTGGCAAACATCAATCTGCACTCTGTCTCTAGGGATTTATCTATTTTGAACCCTTCATACAAATGGAATCATACAGCATGTTGTGACATGGTAGAAAGCCCCATAAAACTGCATACCTCAACCATACCTGGGCTTTCTGTTTAAACTGCTCTCTATAACCCGAATGTGAATAAGTAATTAAGGACTGTAATTTCCACCCTACCCAGACAATTTGTAAACAAATGCTAATCTTGACTTTTGTGAACCACTTAAGTAACAATCAGAATGTCAAAAGTCCCCTCCCCCTCATCTTCCCCCAGGAATCCATTGGAATGTCCGGAGCCCCTCACCCTCATCTCCGCCCAAGAGGTGATTTACAGAATCCACTAGCCCTCGGAATGTCTGAAGCCCCTCACCCCCACCCCCGCCCCTCACCCTCACTCCTGAGGTGGTTTTTCCGGGTATAAAAGGTCTTGACACCCTCCTTTTGGGCCACGGGTTGGAGAGACACGAGTCTGAGAGACACGAGTCCTCCATGGCCGCCGGCAATAAAGACCCTGCAATTTGGCATACTTTTGTCTTGGTGTTGACTTTCTATGCTCGCTCCATTATAACAATGTGACCTCCTGTGTCTGGCCTCCTTCATTAAGTATAATGTATCCTGGGTTCATCCACATTGGAGCATGTATAGGTACTTCATTCATTTTATGGCTGAAATGATGATTGTATGGATAGATCACAATTGGTTTATTCATTCACCCAACAACTAGTATTTTGGCTGTTGCTACCTTTTCACAATTGTAAATACTGTAAGGCCGACAACCTCGCCGGGAGCCAGATGGACAATACCCACCCCCTCCGCACCTGATAACACTGTTATCAGGAGGCCGGAGGTCCTGCTCGGCACCTGCCTTCTCCATGAGGGCTCCCCACACCCACTCCTGCATTCCACCCCTAGCCCCACCCTCAGCACTAAATCATGCTCTCAGCCCCAAAATTCAAAAATCCCGCCGAGAGCCTGACCAATGGCAGCTCGCCAAGTCCGGGTCCAGTCTCTCTCTCTCTGGCCGATACAGGTGCCCATGCTTTGTTTCCTCACCGATCAATCTTTTACCTTCTCCCGCCCACCTATCGATAGCCCCGCTGAGTTACCAATGGCAGCTTGCCAAGTCTAGGTCCAGTCTCTCTATGACCAATGCAGTTGTCCGTGCATTGTTTCCCCACTGACCAATCTATTGCCCTCACCCCCTATAAAACCCCATGCCCAGAACAGCCGGGCATGACTTCTCTGGCCCCCCTCTCTCTCTCCCTCCCCCCGGGACCACAGAACCTCACCCGGGAGCTGAATAAACTGGAATTTAATTTGTCTCGTGCTGGCCTCAGTTTCCTCATTTTAAACTCGGCAATATCCTTACAAGAATACCCTTACAAATACTGCTACTATTTACAATACGTGTATATGAGTTTAAGTACCAGTTTTCAATTCTTTTGTGTGTGTACATAGGAGTAGAATTCCTGGGTCTTACATCAACTTTCTGAGGAAGTGTATTTCACAGTGGCTACATTTTACATTCCCATCAGCAATGTACAAGGGTTCCAATGTCTTCACATCCTTACTATATTCCATTTTACTGATCAGAGACATCCTATTACATTTCATCCTATTACATTCAACAGTAAATGTGAAGTGGCACCTCACGGTGGTTTTTTCTTTTTTTGAGTCGGACTCTCACTCTGTTGCCCAGGCTGGACTGCAGTGACACGATCTCGGCTCACTGGAACCTCGCCTCCTGGGTTCAAGTGATTCTCCTGCCTCGACCTCCAGAGTAGCTGGGATTACAGGTGCCCACCACCATGCCCACATAATTTTTGTAGTTTTCGTAGAGATGGGGTTTCACCATGTTGGCCAGGCTGGTCTCAAACTCCCGACCTCAGGTGATCCTCCCGCCTCGGCCTCCCAAAATGCTGAGACTACAGGCGTGAGCCACTGCACCCGGCCTCACTGTGGTCTTGATTTGCATTTCCTTAATGACTAATGAATTGAAGCATCTTTCATGTGCTTATTGGTCATTTGCTATCTTCTTTGGAGAAAAGTCTATTCAACTTCTTTGCCCTTTTATAAACGGGGTTATCTGTCCTTTAGTCATTTTTAAGCAAGGGACTCCAATATTCTCTAAGCATATTCCTGTAAGCAGACAAAATGTAGTGGTTAGAGAGTTGTGCTATGAAACCAGACTGCTTGGGTTTACTCTGCAACTTAGTCACTATGTGACCTTGACAAAATTATCTCTCTGAGCCATAAAATCTTAATAGTAAAATTCACAGACATATGTTAAAATATTAAATAATCAATGTAACATAAATACAATAGCATGTGACACATAGCAAAAGCTATAAAATGTTTCAAAAGCCAATAAAAGCATATACAGATAGCACCTTCATGTAATTACATGTGTATTTCCATAAGGATGGGAAAAATGAATGAACCTCTACCAGATTCAGCCATGTAAGGGTAGAAAGAACTTCAGGGAGGAAGTCACAGTTTTTGGCCTCCATGTTAAGACAAAAATGGCTCCAAAATAATGAAAAGCACTATATTGATTTTTAAATATCTTTTTAACAACATAGGAAAAGCATTCTTCCACTTTTGTGAAGGAGGTAGAACCAAAATCTGTGAAGAAAATTTGGCTGCAGACACCCAAAAGGGACCAAACCTTCTACCCTGTCACACATTCCTGGGAATTAAAAAGAACGGAGAAAGTTTACAAGCTGTGGTACTTTATAGCTATTATTTCTTTGGAATGGTTCTTTTTCACTGTAAGAGGAAAATAAACCATAGTATACTTCTGAGAAGTATTAAGAGTCATTCCCTTCTGTACACACACAAAAATTCACTGCACCCTGAGGAATCATGTCAAACAGTCTACCTGCTTGGGTCTAAAAGTCATGTATATTGTTCCGACAAGTCTACCTTGCTGCCATTATGCTGTGGCCAGCTTTAGAAAGGAGTGTTCAGTGAAACAAATGACACCTATACAATGTCAATGTAAAAGGCCTCTGTGTTCCAATTCTATCCTATACTTGCAAGACAAAGGTTCTTTCAGGGTATATGTACTCTAGTCCAATTAAATTTGCAATCTGTAATATACAATTTTATACCTATAATTCTTTGTCATTTTACATTGCTTTAATATGAAAAGAAGTCTCCACTTCATTTGAATTCCTTAGAAATCTTGGGTTTTTTGAAAGCTTGTATGTCCTTCCCTACATCCCTTCCACCTATACAAATTTAACACTGACAGACTAGTTAAGTTGGATAGCAATCCAAGCACTCTGCAAAAGCAGATGCCAAGGCACAGGAGTCATGGGTAAGTTCATGTTTATTTTCCATACTGCAAAGGACAGGATGGAAGACGGGGTCAGAAATTGTAAATCAAAAGGAAAAACGCCAAAGTTAATTTAACAAAGAGAAGGAAAATTAGTGAAAGTCAGTTACAGGGCAAAAGACTTTCTTTCTTTAAAAAGAAAACACACACACACACACACACACACACACACACACACACACAAAACACACACAAAACCTCTAACAATATATATGAAAAGGGCAAGCTTAAAAGGTGGACTATCTAAAAAACAAAATAATGTTCCTGGACTAGCAAACAGAAGTCCTAGATTTGTCGCCAAAATGCTCTTGCTTGTCCCAGACAACAGGTAAAAAAAGATGCTTCAGGGGCAGAATAAAAATGGACAGCACTAAGAGTCCCAAGTTTAAGTTCTAGCTCTAGAGATACAGCAAGGCCTGTAATCCCAGCACTTGGCCAAGGCAGGTGGATCACCTGAGATCAGGAGTTCGAGACCAGCCTGGCCAACATGGTATAATCCCATCTCTACTAAGACTACAAAAATTAGCTGGGCATTGTGGCATATGCCTTTAATCCCAGGTACTTGGGAAGCTGAGGCAGGAGAATCGCTTGAACCAGGAGGTGAAGACTGCAGACAGCCAAGACTGTGCCACTGCACTCCAGCCTAGGCAACAGAGCAAGACTCTGCCTCAAAAATAAAATAACTTTTTAAAAAAAAGGATACAGCAAGAAATCTTAGGTCTAAAATGTACCAATAAACTCATTTTTCACAGATTATGGAAATAATTTTGATTTTCAAGTTTTGATCACAAAACCAGAATGTGTTACAGTTTAATTCTGAGTCTGCATCATTCTTGGTTTTTGATCATTATAGAAAATACAGAAACCACAGAATAATATAAAAGAAAAAAAGGGAATGTGATATAGTACAACTTAAGAAAAAATAATTTTGGTGTTATTTCCTGATTATCAAAAACAATAATTAAATGATATATTTTTCATTAACCTAAAATAAAGAATTTATCACACTGATTTTCTCCCCTCTCCTAGAAATATGTCCAATTAAAAATATCAGACTAATGTTCTATATATTATATATGTTATTCAATCCAACTAACATTACAGCATAGTTATTTTCCATGTTACTAAATATGCCTAATGCTTGCATGTAACTTATCTTTACATTTATTTATAATTCATTTAACCACTACCACACTGCTTAAGTTTTTTGTGTTTGTTTTTTTTTTTTTTTTGCTATTTAAAAAAAAGTACAATTACTAGTTTCAACAAACAAGGATCACTATGAATAATTTTTTCTTAATTTTAATTTTTCTTTTTTCATTGGCCTACTTAGAAATTATACTATGAGTAATTTCTGACTCTTGATAAATATTTCTAAATTTGCTTGTCTCAAAATATAAATCAATTTACACAAAAACAATAGTAATATGAGATTGCCTATCCTTTTTTTTTTTTTGAGACAGTCTCACTCTGTTGCCAGGCACCAGGCTGGAGCGCAGTGGCACAATCTCGGCTCACTGCAAGCTCCGCCTCCCAGGTTCAAGCAATTCTCCTGCCTCAGCCTCCCGAGTAGCTGGGACTACAGGCGCACGCCACCATGCCCAGCAAATTTTTGTATTTTTAGTAGAGATGGAGTTTCACCATGTTGGCCAGGATGGTCTCGATCTCTTGACCTCTTGATCCGCCCGCCTCGGCCTCCCAAAGTGCTGGGATTACAGGCTTGAGCCACCGCGCCCGGCCAAGATTGCCTGTCTTAAACTCTCCCTAAGATTTGAGCATTAACATTTCTTTTTAATTTTTGCCAAATGGCATTTCACCATTACCTTTCATTCTTCCAAATGAACACTAAAAATTTATCTGGAAAAGTGCTTTCAAAAAATGCAGTCGACAAAGACTAACATCTTATAATGCTCAGTCTTATCATCTACAAACATACGATGTCTTTCCAAGTCATCTTCTGTATTTCTTAAAGTTTACAGATTTCTTTGTACATTCTTGCAGTACTTACGGCCTCTCACTACTGTATTACAAAACTTTTCAGTTTTTTATTTGCAAAATTCATGTTATTTTCCAGACAACCCTCTGATTTTTTTTTTTAACCAGAAGATTATTTTCTATGGTTTCTTTTTTTAAAATTCTAGCCTACAAATTACTATTTTAAGATTATAAATTTCTCAGTATAATTTTTTTTCCTTTCTGTACATGTTATGGTTCTCTATCCTAATTTTCTAAGTAGTTTTGATTTCTACTTTGGTCTAGTAAAGTTTCTTTGTTCTCAAGTACTGGGTGAGGTAGAACCAATGTTGTCGTGTACAATGAATTGAAAAAAAGGTATATTTATTTTATAAAAGATATCGTTTATTCCATTTATTGCTTTTTGCTTAAATTATTTTTATATGATATTAATATAATCCCTTCTTAATTTGAATTTTAATTTGTCTGATTCACCTTTGCATATCCTTTTGCTTTAAATCATAACATTTTAGATTACTTTTTTTTTAGGGGGATGGGGGTAGGGAATGCAGGTGTCATCACTGGTCAAGAGCTTATACCTGAGAGGACTGGGGTACTGTCATGTGTTCTTAACAATAGAGACATTTGCTAAGAAATTCACTGTTAGGTGATTTTATCCTTGTGTATACTAATGCAAACCTAGATGATACTGACTACTACACATCTGGGCTATATGATATTGCCTATTGCTCCTAGGCTACACACCTGTACAGCATGTTACTGTACTGAATACTGCAGGCAATTGAATACAATGGTAGGCTTTATGTATCTAAACTTATCTAAACACAGAAGAGGTACAATAAAAATACAGTATAAGGTTGGGCATGGTGGCTCATGCCTATAATTCCAATGCTTTGGGAGGCCAAGGTGAAAGGATTGCTTGGGGCCAGGAGTTTGAGACCAGCCTGGGCAACTTGGCGAGACCCCAACTCTAGAAAAACTTAAAAAATTAGCCCAGCATGTTGGCACACAACTGTAGTCATAGCTACTCAGCAGGCTGAGGCGAGAGAATTGTTTGAGCCCAGGAGCTCAAGGCTACAGTGATCCATGATCGCATCACTGCATTCCAGCCTGGGTATGACCTTGTCTCTTGAAGAAAAAAAAAGGTATAAAAGATAAAAATGGTACACCTATGTAGGGCACATACCATGAATGGAGCTTGCAGGACTGGCAGTTGCTCCTGGTGAATGAGCGGGTGGCAAGTGAATGTGAAAGCCCAGAACACCTACTGTACTCTACCACAGAATTTATAAACACTGTACACTTAGGCTACACTACATTTATTAAAAAGCTTTGTCTTTCTTCAGTAATAATCTTAGCTTACTGTAACTTTTTTACTTTATAAACCCTTTTTAACCTTCTGACTCTTGTAATAATACTTACCTTAAAACACTAACACATTGTTCAGCTGTAGAAAAACATTTCCTTTTTTATAACCTTATTTTATAAGCTTTGAAGTTTTTTTTTTTTTGTTTTTTTTTTTTTACTTTTTAAACTTTTTGTTAAAAACGAAGACACAAACACACTCATTAGTCTACGGCTACATGGGGTCAGGATCATGAATATCACTGTCTTCCACCTCCACATAGTCTCACCGGAAAGAATTCAGGGTCAATAAAGGCACAGAGCTGTTATCTCCTCTGATAACAATGCCTTCCTCTGGAATATCTCCTGAAGGACCTACCTGGGGCTGTCTTACAGCTAATTTTTTTATTTTTTATTTTTATTTATTAACTTTTTTTGAGACAGGGTCTTCCTTTGTTGCCCTGGCTGAAGTGCAGTAGTGGGATCATAGTTCATATAAGCCTCAAACTCCTAGGCTCAAGCTATCCTCCCACCTCAGCCTCCTGCGTAGCCAGGACTACAGATGCATGTCACTACACCCAACTATTTTTTATTTTTATTTTTTTGCAGAGACAGAGTCTCATTATGCTACTCAGATTGGTCTCGAACTCCTGTATCAAACAATCCTCCTACCTCAAGCTCCCAAAGTGCTGGGATTACAGGCATGAGCCACTGCACCTGGCCAACTTTATTTTTTTTAATAAGTAGAAGGAGTGCACTGAATCATAAAATATAGTAAATACATAAGCCAGCAACATAGTCATTTTTTATCACTATCAAGTATCATATATGGCACATAATTACATGTGCTACACTTTTACAGAATGGGCACTGCCATAGAGTTTTTTAACACCAGCATCACCACGAACGCATGAGGAATGTGTCATGCTGCAAAGTTATGACAGGTGGTAGAAACTTTTCAGCTCCATTATAATATTATGGGACCACCGTTGTATACACAGTCTATCCTTACCCAAAACATCATTATGCAGCCATTATAACATTTGTTTGGTTTTCCTGTTTGTTTGTTTTTAAGATAGGGTCTGGCTCTGTTGTCCAGGTTGGAGTGCAGTGGCACAATTTCAGCCCACTGCAGCCTCTGCCTCCTGGGCTCAAGAAATTCTTCTGCCTCAGCCTCCTGAGTAGCTGGGACTATAGGCACGCACCACCATGCCCAGCTAATTTTTGCATTTTTAGTAGAGATGAGGTTTCACCATGTTGGCCAGGCTGGTCTGGAACTCCTCAGTTCAGGTAATCCTCTCGCCTTGGCCTCCCAAAGTGCTGGAATTATAGGTACGTGCCATGGCATGCCTATATTTGTTTCTTAATAGTGGATCCATTCCAGGGGCTAAAAGATTACATGGTACAGAGTGGAATCTCAACAATTACTAATTATCAGTTATAATACAACTGCCTGTCTTTATACTTTCATCTGGCAAGCACCTGATAAATTAAACTAAGGTTTCCTGTGATCATCAGTCAATGAATCTCTGCTACTTTTAGAATTAGAAATACCTGAAATATTACAATACTTTCAAAGGTCATGAAAATCTTCTAGGTATCAATAAGAATGTGGGTTACATGAATATCCATTTGTCTACATTCAAAGCTCATCAAATTACATCCTTAAATATATACATTTTACCATTTATTCATTATACCTCAAAGTTTAGAAAGTATTAGGGGGAAAAACTATGGCTCAAGGAAAAACTGTGCCTGTGCCCTGTGTAGAAAGTACACTGATGATACAGACAAACATTAACATATTTACAAAATTATATCCAAATACAAATTATTGTGTCATCATATTTTGTAACATGGTAAATATCCCTTTATACTGCACCAAAAATTAGAGTTAGGCTTCAAGCTGATATTTACATACCTTATTATAATAAACTTAGTATTATCCAGCTGATAGGAGATAAGACAAAAAGTACCCATGGGAGAAGTTTACCGTTCAGGTAAAATAAATGCTTTGTTCTTTGAGATCTACAGTAATAACTGTCTACTTATTAAACAAAAAGGTTATTTTTTCCTATAAATAACCTTTACAGTATACAAGTACTCTAGACTTGAAAATCCCTTTACCACCTGAGGATTAAAACACTTTCAGTATTCAAATCTAACTACTTAAGTCTGAACTATACTTTCTATCACAGATCTGGAAGTAGTTTATGAACTATCAAGGAAGACGGGGGGCATTCACAGGGTGACCATTCACTCAATTTATGGAAACAGAGTATCTTTCATCCGTTATGATTTTGCTAGGGAATATCTTCTCATCTGTTATGATTTATGGACAACATTTGCTAGGGAAAGTTTCAAACATTTATTGGAGATATTCCTGGAAAATAGAGGGCAATGTACTGGCATATGTGATTGTCAGGTGGGAGAATGTATCAATCACTTAACTATCAATTATTCATTAAGGAGGGCTTTCAAATACAATGTAAATGAACCATGTGTAAAGTAGTCATGAATTCCAAGTATGTAATACTGTGCAGAAGACAGTATAAAAACTTTTTTTTAAATACGTAATTTACTTGAAGGAGTTTCCTTTCTTAAATACATTCTCTACGAAAAGTAATTTGTACTGACACAAGTTACAACACCTTCCAAGGTCTTTTATACAAAAGCAGCAAAATAATGAAAACCAAGTGTTTTACTCTAAACAAACGTTACACAAAATCACTGAGATAATTTGTTATTTCATTCCAGAACTCTCCTTGCCATTGAGTCCTCCAGGCCTCAGCCCACACCCCTCATCAGTAACCATAAAATAATAATTCTATGTGATACTTAGTCTCAGAAACAAACTGTGGAGTCCAAAAATCAGAGGTCAGCTGACAAAATTAGCCTTCCTCAGCTATACCCCTAAGTGCCAGTGGATACAGGCCATTCCTACATCCTTGCACCACTGTCCGGCTCTCAGGAAGGACTAGATTTGGCTCTTCAGAGCGCTTGGCAGAAAAGGATAAACATTAAAAAACAAAACACCATTTTGAACTGAACTGATACTGTAACAAAAAAGCAACACTTGATTCTTTAAAACATTGGCAAAGACTTGCAAGGTCTGACCCTCAGCAACGGGAAAACACAAAGCAATGAGATTAATGCTTACATAGGATTTTATTGTTTTGAGAGAAGGTCTTGCCTTGTCAGCCAGAGTGGAATGTAGTCCCACAGCGATCACAACTCACTGCAGCCTTGACCTCCTGGGCTCAGGCAATTCTCCTACCACAGCCTCCTGAATAGGCTGGCCTACAGGTGCATGCCACCATGCCAGCAAATTACTGTTATTTTTGCAGAGACAGGGTTTTGCCATTTTGCCCAGGCTGGTCTCAAACTCCTGAGCTCAAGCAACCTGCTCACTTTGGCCTCCCAGAGTGTTAGGGTTAAGGTGTGAGCCACCACACCAGGCTACATTGCCTTTTGTTGATGACACTGGTAATACTGGCTCTTCCTCTTCAATGGTGAGGTTAGCTACTCCTGAGCTAAAAGAATGCATACATAATATACAAACATAATGTATGAATCCCTAAACTACAGACTTTAACCCAAACTGGTGAAATATAAAGGAAAAAGAAAAGAAACTTTCCATTTTTTTTAGGCCTGCTATTTGGATATTACAGGAACCACTGTGATTTATATTTGGCTTGAGGGTATAAAGATCTGATTTTATTCATGACTTGGTCAAATCTTTTCAAAGCACAAGCGCCAACTATTCATAATATTAAGAAATGAAGTGGTTTAAACCTTAATATACTCTGCTTATATACTGTTCCCTTCAGTAGAAAAGTACAGGAGTATATTAGTGATAATCTCTCAATTATGAGCAAATTTACAAATTCAATGCTGTCTTCTTAAATTATATGCCATCACTTACAATCCAAACATCATTTACAATCCAAACATTTAAGAGTTGGTAGGCTTAAAAGAAGAACTAGAGCAAAAAACCCTAACAACTCATTATTTTCTAAGCTACCCTTTCAATTGCCTAAATAAATTCTAGACATGGCAGTCTACTGAATAAATAAAAGCAACTATTACTCTCACTCTATAGAAAAGCAAAAAAGCACAAACATGTAATCAAGAGACCACACCAAAGTAGCACTATGGAGAAGAATAAACATTTTCAGGGCAGAAAACATTTAAGAATAACAAAGATAGGTACATTTAATGGGCAAGGAATGAGCATGGAATTGTCTGTCGAAAGGTGGGATCTAAAAAGGCTGGGAACTGCTTTCTAAGTAGTGACCATATCAATTTCCATTCCTTCTCGAAAGATGGAAGACATAAGTAAAACACATAGAGCTATGAGGACAGAGTGGATAATGATTAGTACATAGAAAAGTTGCTACTTCAAAGGATTTAGATATTACGTAGAAGAATTAAAGAATTTCTCCAATGATATCAATCTCAACCAGACAGACGTTCTCAACATTTAGCCTCGCAACTCTCCCAGGAAAGGAGTACTCTCTTGCTTCCGGCTTTGAAAAAGGGTACTGCCTCCATTTAGTGATGTTTATAAAAATGGCAGCAGCTTCCTATTTGAATGTTAATTATTGTTATGACACACAAGATAATTTAACTTGCTTCGGTAATTTATTCATCCTTCTAATTAGATGTAGTCATTGGAAAATCTTCCAGAGTGTAACAACAGTTCCAAAGGTGAAATGGCAGGAGGAGGGAGCTTTCCCCATAGGATCTCAACTGTAAATCTGGGCAGGGTGTGCAACTGCCAATCACTTGAATGAACAATGCCAGGGATCAGAGATGGTCCTTCTGGAATCAAGTAAGTGGCACCCATGGCCTTCAAGAATTTGGTGATTCAAGAGGAAAGTAAAGCCCCAAAAGATGGTTGGAGCTACTCTTCAAAGATTAAAGACTGAACTTGAATGAACCCAAGAACGATACCACACAATACCACTTTAAATCTCCTACTTTGGGAGTCATTTACATACAGTTCAGAAATGCTGTAGACAGAGTACCAGGCAAAAATACCGCTGAAGTGGGATAGGCTCCACTAGGGTTACTTGCTCTGTGGAAGTGTTTTCATGCTTGCCACATCACACCTGCTCAATAAATATTTACTGAAATAAGCAAATGAATGGACGAGTGCAGGCATGCCTAGAAAATAATAATAGGCGGAACCACTCTATCTCTCTCATTAGGGCCTCCTCAGCAAGCAAACCTTTTGAAGATCCCCAAAGTGAGGGAGTTTCGATAAACAGAAGTTTATTTGTCTTTAATAAAATAGAGCTGCCGCTGCTGCTCCTGTGAGGTCTAGGTGCCAGCCTGCAGCCATGTTCTACTGCTAGCCAGAAGGCAAAGACTGAATCATATTTGTGACAAAAAAAAAAAACAAAAACCATCAGACTCTAATCAATGCAGAGCTGGTGGCTGATGACTTGCAGCATCCCTATGAGGAGCCTGGATGGATACTGCCAAATGGATACCTTAACTGAAACTACCCATGCCTTAGGGAAATGGCCAGAGGCCCCATTAGGGAACAGTTCAAGTCAACCTTTTGCTGCTTCCATTATAGGACACAGGATGCAAGGGCTCAGACTACACAAACCAGTTGAAGGCCATGCAGGAATGTATGCATCAAGCCTCTATCCCCAACAGGAAGAGGAGGAGGAGGAGAAGTAGTCAGCAGATGATGCAGAAGAAACAGCTTCCACTGAGGACACTATAACCAAAGAAGAGGGGAGGTCAAGCTAATGAAAGCCACAAGGCACCGGGCTCCAGTCCTTCCACTTCAGAGTGCTATGGACCTCTTGCAAAGGCCTTTCAATTGCCCTCCAAGAAAGCGTCTTTCCCTCTGTTGTCCTCTTCACTGCAATGTACAAAATAACTTATTTTGGTAATGAGAGGTCTTGGTCTCTTGACCTATACACTGAAAAAATGGGGGTTGTATGTATGTGTGTCCTCATATAAACGTGTCAACAAATGTCACAACCACTGATTCTGTTTTTTCAGATTGTCCTCAATTTTGCCATTCTGAAATAATGTGCTGAATAATCTTAGCAACCAAAAATCATTATCCAGGAATATTTCTTGTGAGATAGCTGATTTATTCTGATTCATTATATCCCTTTTAGTAGATTTAATACCCCTTTGGGTAATGTAATAGAAAGAAAAACATCTTTTAAAAGTGCTACAGTGAAGCCATTTCTATGAGAAGAAGCCAGATGGTCAGACACATATTTCTCAATTCCCATCTTAACCTTGAATAGATGAGGGGGCACTACACTTCATTCCCGATAAATTTTGGTTTCCATGTTGGCATTGAGCTCTGGGCCTTCTATGTTTGGACAGTGGAGACTTGGATCCTCCCATCCACAGTCTCTTTCTAAGTGAAGGGAAAGATTGGTTTTTGCTGTTCCTTCTTATTCCAAAAGCTCTGGTTTAGGGCCCATGTTCACACTGGCTCTCAGTCTGGTCAGATGTAATGTTCTTGAAAGGTGGGGACCTACTTGTTATCAGAGTAGCAGCCAAAAGAGGAAAAGGTGTGAATTAAGTACTCAATTAAAAGGAAGTATGAGGCCAGGTGTGGTGGCTCATGCCTATAACTCCAGCACTTTGGGAGATCAAGGCAGGAAGATCACGTGAGCCAGAGAGTTCAAAACCTGCCTGGGCGACATAGCAAGATCCTGTCTCTACAAAAAAAAAAAATTAGCTGGGTGTGGTAATGCATGCGGTAATGCATGCGGTAATGCATGCCTGTAGTCCTAGCTACTCTGGAGGCTAAGGTGGGAGGATCACTTGATTCCTAGAGGTTGAGGTTGCAGTGAGTTGTGATTGTGCTACTGCACCCACCCTGGGGGACCCTGTCTGGGAAAAAAAAAAAAAAAAAAAGGGAAACATGATTTCTAATATAGATAATTAGAAAAGACATATCTACCTATATTAGAAAATATATATATGTATATATAGTGGAAAATATATATACATATACATATATTAGAAAACATAATCTGTGTGTGTGTGTATTTGTTCTATCTTATACATTCCACTCGGGTCACGAAGATTTGATTTTGGAGGCTGATGCAAATGTTTGCCACCTGATTTTAAAACTCAGGAGGGCAGAAGAGAATGGGTAGTGACTATAACTAGTTTCCAGCAAGAGATGCCTCCCTTTATAAACACCTGCCAGAACTGACATAAACAGAGAATAAGATGTAAGGAGCCATAAAGAGATGTGATATGCTTTAAAAGCAACAAAATATCAGGCAAGGAACATATTCTACCATATGGGTTCTATTTGCTTCCTAGAGATAAAGTGATCACTTAAGCTATGAAAATTACTATCATTCATCTCTCTACATGCATTCCTATCCTTGAGAAATGGTAGGAACCACGGGCCTCTGTGATGGGTAAACAAGTGCTCTTGTGAACAGAGGTTTCATTCCACTGAGAGAAATGGCTATGCAAAGCAGTGCCTCAAGATAGCAAGGCAAATGAATGTCTCACCTAGAGTATTTCAAAAATTTATAATATATATGATTGCACAGAAGAAAAAAGGTTTTCCTGTACTCTCCCTCCATCCGACCTTCAAACAGATACACTACTCTCAACTCCGATGGAAATAAGAGGTATCCTTCACATTATACTCAGCTGTGACGCAAGAAACCTGGGTACTTACAACACTAACACAAAGTATTTCAGGCTGTCAGCTGACATCCTCTCCACTCCCCAGAGCTGAGACTATTCAGTAATGGCAGTACATCCGACATCCTATCTGACATATACAGGACTCAGGAAATCCAAAGAAAATATTATAAATTTTATCATTTCATGATTCCCACTTCGTACAACCAAAGATCTCCTCTACACAAAAACACAGAAAATGTCAGAATACGCATTGGGTATGCACATTTTCTTGTATGGTTTTATTTATAAGAAAATTCAGTTACTGAATTATGAAACAGACACATAGGGGTGTGCTTTGGGGATGAGTTCAAGAGGATGGAGGATGTCCATCTCTGAGATATATTGGTACTTCTACAACCTGTGTGCCAAGCACCAGTGGCTAACTAACATATCCTCCAGATGCTCAGACACAACTTAAAGCAGAGAAGTCAAGTAGAGAGATCTGAAAAAGGAATTCTAACACTAGCATACTAAATTTCCAAATAAATTATTTAATCACATTGTACCTTCATTTCCCCAATGATGAGGTAGAGATAATTACCTTTGCTTATTGCACAGATAATCACCTTTGCTTATTACCATCTCCCTTCCTTGCCCTTTCTCCTATTACTACAGTCTTCTCTCGGCTGTACTTACTCTGCCCATCTCTCAGCATCTCTATCACCTTTTCCTCCCCTATAATTATAACCTCATTCCCATTGTCACACATAGAACTGATCCAAAGGACCTAAGAATTCTTCTAACCAACCTCCCACATAGTAAGAAGGAACAACTGGAGACTGAAGTGAGAACGTCACGGGCTTCAGGTCAGGTAGCCAGTTACATGCAAAGCTGGGTCCTCACCTCACGTATGACTCCCAGTGCAGTGCTCTTTCCACTACTCCACACGAGTCCACCTGGGCCTGTTCACCAGCCTTATCCAAGAAATAAACTTACGAAACAGTTAGATCCGCCTTGCTGTTCTTCCACCATATAAAGTGCTTTGAGTAACAATCAGAAAAATAAGATAACACTGATGACGGCAATCAGATCAGACTCCTGTATCTGGAAGACACCTTAACATTTTAACCTTCTTTACCCTTCATCCATCTTATCCAGGAAGTAAGACTCACGAGGCCAATTCCACAATGAGTCTCCTCCCCAGACATTCACTCCAACGTTCAGCATCACATCCATTAGTCAAACCTAAATCCTTCCTAATGACAATACTGAAGCAAAATCACAGCACCAGGTTTTCCAGATCTGGCTGAGAAGACACTAAGTGAGCCCCTGAGTGCAGTGAGCAGAATTCATACGGAGAAGACACGTTCCGCACACTGCTAAATTTCTCTACACCCTCATTTTTAGCAGACTAAATAATTTTAGCCCCTTTAACTTTATCGTCTTTTTATTTTTCTTTTTTTAATTTTAATTTTTATTTTTATTTATTTATTTATTTTTGCTTTTTTCTAACTTTATCTTCTAAATATATTTATGGCTTTTATCTAAGGCCCCTGTAAATTGTCCATGCTGCTTTTTGAAAGCTACAGTCTAGAACCAAAAACAGGTAGCTAAAATGTTTAATATAAGACATCAACAAAAGTATAGGAAAGTCTGTACAAGCCCAGGATAATCAATGAAATTTGTATGTGAAAGAGGTAGTTTTCTGACAACAAATAATTTTCAATTAGACTAATTTATAAACTTGAGGAGTAACTAGAAACTACAAAGAAAACAACAAATGAGTCTTCAAAGCATTTTCAAGCACAAACCCAAATACAGTTTACTGGATGACATTTGATTTGGCAGCTCTAACCATGTAGCTAAATATAAGGTTGGCATAAGAGATAAAGAAGCCAACAATGTCCAAGCTAAATCCCTTAAATATGGTCACAACAATGTTAAGAAGCAAGGTGAGAAATCAAGGAATATGCAAATAGGAATTTAATTTTCTACAAGATAAAGAAAGATAATTAAATAAAAATCCTGACTAGCTAGGGAAGTATGTCCAGCAGCAAAAAAAAAAAAAAAAAAAAAAAAAAAAATTATTATTATCTCAGGTGTGCTATTGATATAGACTCTTGAAAATAATAAGGCTGCTAAATTGCAAACATCAGGGAAGTAAAGTAGTAGCTCAAAAGATTAGAAAACTGAGATTTCCAAACTGAATTTGAAAAGGAAACAGGTAAAAACAAGTTAGCTCATCACAGATGGGAAAGAAGCTTCTACTATTTGGCTGGCTGGTTTTAAATTAACAACCTGGAACATTAGCAGGTTAAAAGTCCTATAAAAAAGACACAGGGAGAAGTAAATGGGATAGAAACAACAGTGTTTACACCTTCATAATAGAAAGGTATTACTAAAAGGATTTACAAGGTGCTAACATGATATATATCGAAGTCAAAGAGCTTTAACAAATGATGAGAAAAGGCATTAGGAATTGAAGTAAAGCCAAAGGACTTGAAGTAACTCCATCTATACACATACTAGATCATTTTAAACCAAGTAAGCCACCCCAAGATTCACAAAGTATCATGTTTTATTTTTCCCTAAGTGGCAGTATTCCCATTAGCACCAAACCAGTAAAGGGAGTTAGGTAGAAAAACCAAGAGTTAGAAGAATACAAGACACTAGTCCTTTCTGGGATATTGTTACACAAACTGCTGAAACAATCTAAACATACATCTTGACCTAAAAAGGTCCCAGGCTTAAAATCCAAACTGAAAGAAAAGCAAGTATATTGCCCTTTTTTCCTATTGGGAAAACCATGTCACCACTGAAAAATTAGAACAGATAAATAGCAATGGGTCAGTATAATGAGTATCTTTTATTTACAGAAGCACCAAGATTGGCACCAAACTCATCAACTCCTGGCTGTCTTCAACAATGACCAGGCCTCCTTTGGAGACGACTACTTCTTACCATCCTCAATCTGTACTTCAGATATGTGACTTCTTGCCTAACAGTATCACAGATTACAGACTAAATGTTTGTGTCTTCCTCATATTCTTATGTTGCAGCCCTAACCCTCTGTGGTTATATTTGAAGAAGGGGCTTCTCAGAGAGTAATTAAGGTTAAATGAGGTCATAAGGGTGGGGACCTGATACAACAGGATTAATGTCCTGATAGACAGACACCAGAGAGCTCATTCACTTGCTCCCTTCCTCCCTGTGGGCTTGCAAGAGGAAGGCCATGTGAGGACTTAGCAAGAAGGCACCATCTGCAAGCCAGGAAGAGAGTCCTCACTAGAAACCTAGTGGGTCGGAACCTTGTCTTTGGCTCTAGTCTCTAGAACTGTGAGAAAATAAATTTCTGTTTTCTAAGCCACCCAGTCTGCGGAGTTTTGTTACAGTAGCCTGAGGTGGCTCAGACATACCTACCATATTGATGCTTAATAGTGACTACCCAAACAGCAGGAATAAAAGTTTCAGTTTATTTCTTACATTTCCTAATGCAATGCTCTGTAAGGCTGGATGTTTTAGAAATGGTTTTTGAACATAATAATGGTTTTTAAAAGTCTCAGACTACAATAACAGCCATCACATTCTATAAGCACTAATGGTGTTGTAAGCCAAGAATTTTTATAGGCAAATAAATTTTTCTTCTTATCTAAAAAGCTACCTGGAGAATGCTTACTCTTCCTTTACTCACTACTGAAAACTGTCAATAGCAATTCAAGTAATATAATTCCTGTTCTTTTTTTTTTTTTTTTTTTTTTTGGAGGTAGTCTCACTCTATCCCCCAGGCTGGAGTGCAGCGGTGCAGTCTCGGCTCACTGCAACCTCTGCCTGCCAGGTTCAAGAGATTCTCCTGCCTCAGCCTCCCGAGTAGCTGGGATTACAGGCACCTGCCAGCAAGCCCGGCTAATTTTTGTATTTTCAGTAGAGATGGGGCTTCACCAGGTTGGTAATTTCTTTTTAAGAATTACAAACAACAGATAAAGTATCTTGTACGATGGTAATTTATGTGCACATGTGGTAAAAAGACCAAAAAGAACTTATGCATTTTTATATACATGAGATACTTTAGTTCCTTGATTCTATGCCAATTCACCTAAATATTAACAAACGTAGGACAGTGGACCTTGGGCTTAGAGAATATTACATTGCAGAATCACAGAATCATAAAATCACAGAATCACAGACTAGAGTTTTGTCTCAGTCAACCTCACTATTTTTTTAAATGCAAAAACCAGAGCTCAGTACCTTGCTCAAAGTAACATAAATAGTTCCCTTAATTCCCAGAATTGTGTTTTTTTACTGTATTGTTAAGCAATAATTTTCTGTAAAGTAAAATAATAATTCTCAAAATTAATAAATACATACAAAATACTTAACTCACTAATTAGGGAACCAGTAAGGTGCCAAGTCTAATTTTTAAAAGAATTCAAAGAAGAAACAAACAAATGCCAGCAAGATATAAAATTTGCCAAACTAGTCAATATGCATAGGATGATAATCTAATGCATCCTCCAAACACAATTGGCATGTTACGGACAAGAATAATGTGCTTTACTGTCTATTTTCTACAATGCACACAATTCTAGTATAGCCCAAAGACAATGAAAGGCAGAGCTAACGTGGATGGTTGAACTAGACAGAACATGCTTTAAAAAAAAAATCATTTCAAAGTCTTTCACAACTTTTCCTCACAGTCTCTTACCATGTACAAGCACTCTCAAACTAGAGAACAGCACGATGGGTGAGTTTAAAAACAGAAATTAGAATTCTTGTTTCATTGCTAACTTTCTGAAAGGCCTCAGAAAAAGACCCAAGTTCATTTCCTATCAGCCCCTAAACTAAGAAACAATGAAAACTCTACCGTGAGAGTCTACCACTCTCAATGCTTACTGCGCTTCTCCTCTCAAAATGATCCCTCTGAATACTTAAATAATCCCATGAGGGCAAAAGGTTCACAACAGCAGTTCCTCAGCCAAACAGTGGTTAAAGGCTGCAGTTAAAATCCGGTCTTCCGCTTCCAAGTCTCTCTCTCTCCTCATCACAGGCATATTCACCTCACAGGAGAGTTTCTGAAGCCCCTTAGAGTCAACATGCAAAAGGTCTAACGGAACAATGTTTCATCGTGACTGAAGAGATCACATGTAAAATGAGGAAACACAAGAGAAGAAACGGTCTGCTACACAAACATACAAAGTAGGTGTGATGTGCTGAATGACTAGGTGACATGTTGATCGACTTTAAGTATGGCCCCAGTTCCAGAGCTCCAGTCAGAAGATCTGCATTTGAGAAAGGAGAAACAAACGTGAAGGAAGAATGGAAAAGGTATACAATGAGGACTCAGAAGCACTCTGCGAAAAAAATAAGGTATTGTTTTACGTACTGTGCCCAGACAAAGAAACACAAGACACAGACATGAAGAGAAAGCAAGAAATAATGTTTTAAATTAATTTGGCACAACTTTTTTCTTTTGAAATGCTCACGAAGATCACTGCAGAAAACATTCAGAAAACACAACGGTAAAGCAAGTAGCTGAAGGATTTTTCAGTAACTCCACAACTTTTCCTCAGTCTCTTACCATGTACAAGTACTCTCAAACTAGAGAACAGCATGGTGGGTGAGTTTAAAACACAGAATTTAGAATTCTTCTTTCATTGCTATCTTTCTGAAAGGCCTCAGAAGAAGACCCAAGTTATAGCATTAAGTTTGTTTTTTAAAAACTGTGAAAAAAAACAAGCACATTTTAAAACTACAAGCTTTGAAACTTTTAAATTTCTTAATTAAAATATTTCCAGATTCAGTTCATTTTTAAGCAAGACTGCAGCCCTAAAGAGACCACTAAATTTTTTTTCATCTTTTTTGAAACAAACATGATTAACAAGTCATTGTTTGAATAGAAAACTATGAATTAAACAAGCAAGCAAACAACCCCACAATCATGAAACCCATTCCTTGGAGATAATGACAATGCAAAGTACAAGAAAACCATTTTTAAGCATTAGTTCATGGGAGCATCTATTGATGGAAATATTGCTAGTGAGTCCCCCTAAGAACAGCTTTTTCATTGTCATATCAATAGTCTTTGTGGCTCACATTCCTCACATGTACTGAGGGCAGTCATGATTTAAAAAAAAAGGTATTTAGCACACCTCTTGGTGTCAAGTTGTAAAACCTGAACTTGTTCTGGGAATGTTAAGAATGTGTAATAAATACAGATTTATTAATTTACAATAAAACACTAATGGGTGAAAGGACCAGACACCCATCCTCCGACCTGCACGTTTCCTCCCTGCACAGGAAGTCAAATCATAATCAGAATGCTGTTTTTCTGGCACCACAGCAACAGCAACGAGCTGCATATACCATGAAGCACATCGGCTTATTCATTCATCCAACATGTTCTGGCCTATAGCTAGAAATATAGCCATGAACATGAGAGATCAGAATCCTGAGCTTGTAGAGTTTATAACCTCCAGGTTGGACTCTGAAAATGAGATCTCCTTGCCACAGGGTCTGTGCAGTATGATACTAATTCTAGCCTTCTCTGGCCTAGATAATCCCTAATGGAGCCCTGCAAATATTCACTTTCCTTTTTAAAAAATATTTTTTATACAATATAAAATTTTCACTTTAACCATTTTAAGTGTACACTTCAATGGCATTAAGTTCAAAATGTTGTGTAACCATTACCACTATTTCCAAAAGGTTTCTGTCATCCCAAACAGAAACTCTGTAGTAAGTTTGCTTTTTAAAAGTGCCACAAGTTAATAACATTTCTGGTTGACATATCATATTTTTAAAAAAAGTATCTATCTCAAGAGCTCAATTATAGGCCTGCCCATAATGTGTTTCTTTAAGAGGTCTGGGTCAGGTGTGGTGGCTCACGCCTGTAATCCCAGCACTTTTGGAGGCCGAGGTGGGTGGATTGCTTGAACTCAGGAGTTTGAGACCAGCCTGGGCAACATGGTAAGACCCTATCTCTACTAAGAACACAAAAGAAGGCCTAGCATGGTGGCTCAAGCCTGTAATCCCAGCACTTTGGGAGGCCGATGCGGGCAGATCACGAGGTCAGGAGATCAAGACCATCCTGGCCAACATGGTGAAACCCCATCTCTACTAAAATACAAAAATTAGCTGGGCATGGTGGTGCGGGTCTGTAATCCCAGCTACTCGGGAGGCTGAGGTAGGAGAACAGCTTGAACCCAGGAGGCGGAGGTTGCAGTGAGCCGAGACTGTGCCACTGCATTCCAGCCTGGCGACAGTGCAAGATATTGTCTCCAAAACAAAAAAAAAAAGGAGCAGGGTATGGTGGCACACACTTGGGGTCCCAGCTACTCAGTAGGCTAGCAGGGAGGATCACTGGAGCCTAGGGGCAAAAGCTGTAGTGAGCCGAGGTCATGCCACTGCATTCCAGCCTGGGTGACAGAGCAAGACCCTGCCAAAAAAAAAAAAAAAAAAAAAAAAAAAAGGTCTGTATGTTTATTTAGCCATTGTGTTTTTTAAAATTTCATTATATTAAAAATATGAAGTGTTTCACAAATTCGCATGTCACCCTTGTGCAGGGGCCATACTCATCTTCTCTGTCTCATTCTGATTTTTTAGTATATGTGCTGCTGAAGCATGCACTAGCCATTGTGTTTTGATTTTATAACTGTTTTCCAAAAGGCAAACTTATTTCTAAGTTCTTTGAGAGAAAGGTACCTCACTGTCATGTCCTCCCTCCCACCCCACTGCACAGAAGTGCTTTCATCTACAATGTACACTATTTCATCCCACTCTTACAAGTATCTAAAGAGAAGTTACCATCACCTTTTTAGAGATAAGGAAGCTAAGACCGGCAGGAATGATGTTTCTCAAAGCTACTCAGCTAGTAAGGGAACAATGCAAACATCGGTAACAGTTATTCCATAATGGAGCCATGACTGACTGGATAAATGTGTTTGTTTTTATTACACAGTTAACATTAACTGGTTCTAAGACTCAATACTCCATTAAATTTGTTATTAAAATATATACTCCTATAACAAGAAGGGACGTATAAGACAAAATAGGAAAGATGAAAAGGTTTTAAAGACACAGGAAAGGCTAAAGAAGTGATTTTATGTGGATAAACTCTGGGAGAAATTTTCAACCTATCTCCCTACAAATGGGTGATATGAGTCACTTAGGATAGCTGCCTTTTTTCTGAAAGCTGTCATACATCTCCATGGGCAAAATAAAGACTCTACAGTTTACTGATGTACATATCATGGTAGCACTCTGTGGTTTTATGACAAATTGAAACTCCATCATATGCCGCTTTTAAAGCCCAAATAACTAAAATAAAAACTCCCAGGGACAGCAAAGGCAAAATACTGTCCATTGTATGTGTAGGAGACACGTGTCTCTAGAAGCAACATGTGAATTTCTCTTTTCAAGAAAATGTTTAAAGGAACTGGTACGGTAACAAACAAGGAAAAATCTGGAGAGCAGTTTAAAGTCAGTAATTTGTTTTTGTGGAGTCTAATTTATTTCGAGAAATCCTTATTACAACTCCTCTCTGAGCAAGGAGCTCAAAGGAAAGGTAATAGAGACTAGTTCTTAAATGCATTAGTCCAAAAGACTAGTATTTAAGATCCAAGTCTATCACTCACTAAGTGTCAGATCTTGGCCAGATTACACAATCTCTCTCACTCTGTTTCCTCAAAATAATACCGCTTAACAAAGGATTAAGTAAAATAGTACCTATAAAGCACCACACACAGACCGCAGCATATACTGTGAGTTTTATTTAAGCATTAAAAAGCATGGGAAGTGGGCAGTCACTGAAGCACACTGATTTAAATTATTACTCAAATAGACTAAATTCAAAAAAAATCATGATTTTCTTTGACCCATTCCCCAACCCACACACAAAAAGCCAACAACTATACTAAATAATAGAAGATAGTCAAGGTCAAGATTTTCAACTTGTTCTCCAGCTATTATTTTTTCTTCTCTACTTCTATTTTGGATTAAGGTATTTCAAGGGATGAAAATCAAAGCAGAACAGAAGGAAAGCAAGAGAAAATGGAAAGTAGGAACTAGAAAAGCCAGGATCAGAAACATACACAGCATCTCCTCACTACATTAGCAAAGCTTAGCATGCAACATTCAATAGGTAAACGGTGATGACTGGCTGACACTGGGTTCAAGACACTATTCCACGGCCCACATACTGAATACTCTAAGGTAGTTCAGAGAGAAACTGAGGGGAAGACAGAGAAAATGCACCTCACAGTTCATTCTGCATGTCACTGTTTTACACACAGGAGTTTAAATGATTTGGTACCAACTAAAGATCAACTATCAGTTCTCCATGGAAGCAACAAAATATAAAAACATCCTTGAAATCAGTACAGGGCCTTTCTAGGGTCTGGTGATGTGGTTTTGAGATTCCTTGTCTTGGATCATTCCTCATTTGTTGGACCCACAAATAATGGTCTTGCCTAGAACCATCACCACAAGTTAGAGTGAAAAAATGCCAGAGGACTAGGCTTGTGGGTAAAAAACTCAATGTTTTTCTCATGATTGGCCTTGGGTGGCCTTAACAAGTTATATAAGGTTGTTGTTTCTACAGAAAGACACTGCATTTTCAGAACATCTCTAGGCACAAAAATTAGTCATGCAACTGAAAGACAAGAAAATTTTAAGCATATAATATAAATAAATGTGAATATTAAGGGGTGTGTATCCAAATACATGAATAGCTCTGAAAAGAATAAGACAAAAATATTAAACATATTTGAAATCAGAGAGATGTCTTCTGGGAACTAAACTCTTGCCATGAAAGGAGAAAACCGGAAAGGTCTTCAGGGGTTCCAGTACCTGTTCAACCATTAATTCATAATGTGTTGCTGGAAAAAAAAATCTTAGTGTCTTCAATTCTCATTTTCCTTATCTGTATCTGCCCAAGATCTCACTGGGTTCTTGTAAGAATCAAATATGATAACAGTTATTCTTGAAATATGGCCACAGACCAGTGGCATCAGTAACCCAGGAACTTGTTCAAAATGCAATTGAGTTCCACCCAGCCCTACTAAATGAGAAACTTCAGCAATCAGTTATTCTGATGCACCTTAAAGTTTGAGAACCACTGCACAAAAACAGATACAACCTGAAAATCTTGAAACACTGAAGTGTTACTATGGAAAAAATTAAGACTATTACATTGTTTGAAGATTTTAAGAACTTTCCCTTGCAACTGGATACAGAGGAGGCTACGTGTGGCTTTTGTGGTTGTTGTTGAAACAAGGTGTCGCTCTGTCACCCAGGCTGGAATGCAGTGGTATTTTTAGAGCTCACTGTAACCTTAAATTCCTGAGCTCAATCAATTCTCCTTCCTCAGCCTCCCAAGCAGCTGGAACCACAGGCATGTGCCATCATGCTCAGCTAATTTTTATTTTATTTACATATTTACTTTTTTATTTTATAAGAAAAGAGGTCTAATTGGAGAAATCAGCAAAAAGAAAGGGGCTACAGAACTCATGCAACTTCGGAACCCAGCAGGGCAGTCATTAAATCTTAAAGCTCCAAAATAATCTGGCACATTTTTAATTTTTCTTTTGTAGTGATGAGGTCTTGCTATGTTGCCCAGGCTGGTGCTGAACTCCTGGGCTGAAGTGATCCTCCTACCTCAGCCTCCTGAAATGCTAGAATTACAGGCATGAGCCCCTGTTCCTAACCTATGTATGCCTTTTTTAAAGCCCAGATTCACAATTAATATAAATGCTACAATAAAATAAAATCCAAAATTATGGCACCTAACAATGCTAAAATGCACTGTTATTACTTCATAACTTTAAAACGGTTAGGGGAAAGAAATAAAATTAGTAATGATTACACATTCTTTTTTTTTTTTTTTTTTTTAGTCTCTCACTGTTGCCCAGGTTGGAGCACTGTGGTGAGATCTTAGATCACTGCAATCTCCACCTCCCAGGTTCAAGCGATTCTTCTGCTTCAGCCTCCTGAGTAGCTGGGATTACAAGTGCACAACACCACACCCAGCTAATTTTTGTATTTTTAGTAGAGACAGAGTTTCACCATGTTGGTCAGGCTGGTCTTGAACTCCGGAACTCGCGATCTGCCCATCTCGGCCTCCAAAAGTGCTGGCATTAGACATGTGGGCCACCACACCCAGCCTACATATTCTTTAAAAGAGTAAATATTAGACTAAATTTATTTCAATCCAATTATTAATAAAGTGAATTTGAGATTCACTCTCTCTAGGGAAAAGAAGAACAATTAAGTCTCTGCAGGATCTTTACATTTTCTTGGCAACAGTAATGCATTCACTGCTTTTAAAAGGTAAAAGGTAAAATAAAAAAAGAAGAAGAAGAAGAAGAAAGAAATTAGTTACAAAAGATGCATTTCAATTGATAATGGAGGCTTTTAATGTAATAATTATAGGAAATCTTGGAGGAGTTCTAGTAAGTAGCACCAAATTAAGAACAAAATATGCTAAGAAAATGAAGAAGTCACAATAAGACTGTTTTACATTCTATATTCTAGTTAAGCCCAATAAAACATGTTAAAACAAACAAAAATATTCCTCATTAATCATAAATATCCTTAGGCCCCATTTATTGTCATATCTCATTTATTACATCTAGTTAAGAAAATACAGCACTTCAGCCTTTGACAAATTAGAGACAACTTTGGTAGAAATACACATATCTGAGAGTCACTTTGGTAGAAATACACATATCTGAAAAACTTCTGGGGTGAAATTAAGGAAGAAGAGATTTGAAGAATAGATTAACATTTAAAACACAGTAAGATTATATAGAAGTAGAAACAGTTCAATGAAAAGACTTGCCCATAAAAAGCAAAATTATCAACTATCGAGATTTAAACTAGACTGTATTGATAAATAAATCCTTCAGAACATGTTTATTTGTAGGATTTTTTTTTATGTACCCTTCAATAAAACTTACACTACACAGTATACTAGACTAAGCGCCTAGACCATGAGAAAAGAGGCAACCCCAGCAGTGGTCTTGTGGTTTGGCCTACTGTATGAAGACGGCAAGCCACCATTCATTCACCCACCACTACCACACTGGCAGCCCCACATTCCTCTCCAGGTTTCTTCCCCACGGTATAAATCAGATCCAAATCAGCTGTTATTCATAACCAGCAAAAAGGATCGGGGGGCCTTATAGTTACATTAGACACAGGCCTAGTGGTCTTCACTTCCTCAGAGATGGTCTCAGGGAGGAGCCACCAGCACTACAGCAGCACATTTCCTGCAACTCTACAATCAGTTCTTCCGAGCGGTAAACAGCTACTATGGTACTCTCAAGCTCTCCAGGTTCTCACACTTTTTTTCCCTCTTTAATTCTAGGCCTTCTTTTCTTTCTTCCCTGATTTTGTGTCCTCCTTTCAAACTTTCCCTCTTACACATCAAAATGGCAAGAGAAGCAAAACATCCTAAATCATGCGCAATAAAGCCAGTGCTGGGGAACGAAATGGATACAAATTTACCATTACATTCTCTTTCACTTGGGGGTGGCACACAATCAAGAGCAGTATAATGTTTTTACATACTTCTCTATAACTGCATAGCTCTAAAGGTTCCTGATTCCATCAGGAAATTTAAGAGGTACATGAGCAATGGTACTATACTGGGAAAGTTAAAACAAAAGATGTATTAACCTCTGGGTTGTTGTGTTAAAAAAGTATCATGGGGTCTACACACTTCCTAAAGGGAAAAGTAAACATTTTTTTGAAGATTTTATGTACCATAGTTTTTCACAGACATTATCTCATGAGTAGACATGCCAAACATAGCCATCTATAGCTGTGCTATCCAAAAGGCAGTCACTAACCACATGTAGCTATTTCAATTTAAAGCATAATTAATTAAAACTTAATTGAAAATTGAATTCCTCAGTCACATTCAACACATTCAAGTGTTTGATACATGAAAACAGCTACTGACTGCCATACTACACAGCAAAGAGAGCTGAATATTTCTATTATCACAGAAATTCTATGGCACAACAATGATCTAAGTCTTTCTCCTCCATGAAGATTTTCCACAAAAATGTCTGAAGAATTACGTTTGGTCCCTCTGGTACAATGAAGATTAATTCTTTCACACTAAAGCTCTTAACTAGAATCTGTATACACGTGCTGTATTGTACCTGCAGCCAGGTTTTCACCACCGCAAGTTTCTATACTATACTTGGCCTACTGAGAGCTCCAGTCTTTCAAAAACTGTTACTACATCCTAACCTCTCTTGAGTGGCTGGCAAAGGTTTGGATCAAAAAAGACATCACATTTTTGCACATATGACATAATACTTAGAGTTTCCTGGAAATTAATTGGCCCATGTGAAGTGTGATCCCCGGGGCAGTGACAAAATCAAGTTTATGCTACTGAGGTTTTGCTTGTCCAGGAAATATAAAGGACTTTTGTGACTGCGAAGTCACTAAATAACCTAATGGTTTTAATAATGAGGGCAAAAAATATTTTAATGGGTATAACGTCATTATCAAACCACAAAAAAAGCTATGCATGAAACAGAGTTCAATTTTGGTTAGATTTCCTTTAAAGTCTCATAGGACTCACGTGGTACGTGGCCTCTGTGACAATAGGTAAATTTTCATAAATGCTTAAGTACATCTGGACTCTATTCCAGTGACCTACAGGGTAATACATCATTCTGTCAGTTTCACAGGCACATCCATATCCTATTCTCCAAAAACAGAAATGGCCCAGGAATTCCTAGACCACATGACATGTTGCTGAAGGAACACACATACACACAAAGGCACATATACAAACACATACAAACACACACACACACACACACACACACACACATGCACTCACTGAAATAATATTATAACCATTTACCTTTCTTCTAAATTTTACCTTCTGTGGTTCAGACTTTCCCTGTGTTGACAAAGAATGCCTCTTACTAAGTTATTACCCTGCAGGTCACTGTAATACAACATCACATACCTGGATTATTATAATGAGTGAAGGGTTCTTTCATATAGCTCAACAAGAGGATAGGAAGCTCTATGAAAACTCTGATTTTTGCTTCATTTTTAACCAAAAGGATTCAGAGCCTTTGTCAATACCAGCTGTTGCAGTGGTTGGCTGCCTGTGATAATAGGCTGCCTTTCACCTGAAAGAATGAAGGGGTGTTTCTCAGAGTAATATGTCACCATACAGAGGATGATGTAAGTGAAAATCAATTTCACTGTCATTTCTTTATTAAAAAAATACTTCTTTTGCAGAAATATCACTGAGATGTCATGTTTAAATTTTTTTCTACTTCATATTATTTATAAGCCAATATTTTTTATATTTTTGGCAGTTCTTTAGGCCTGGGCAGGGTGATATTTGCCCAGAACACATCTGATATGGTCTCCTGGTTGCTTCTAAATATCCTGTTTTGACTGATCAATGCATGTACAGTGCTTTTTATTAACTACTGACAGTAACTCCTGGATACAAACACTGCTGCTTGTCTTTTCTCCTTTGTGTAATTAAGACAGTAAATGTCCAACAAAAAGCAAGATTCCAAGAGGTCAATTGCTGACCTATTTGCACTTCTAATTATAATCCAAATTAAATAAATGGAAAATCCACTATAAAAGAAAAGCACAAAAGGCAATCTTCACAGTCATTACCCAGGGAATCACTGCTTTGTATAAAATCATTAAAAATTATCTTGAAAAATAATAAAAGCAAATTGACTGAGACAATTATACAATTCTAATAAATGTTTTTAGAAATGTTCTTTTAAGTATTATTCTTCTAAATTTTATTTTTGGCAATTCTCAACTGTAACTACAATAGAACATTCTTCCCCAAAAAAAACAAATTTAAAACTATTTATTTCACAATTTTGGTCACCAACATTTAACATAAATACTTGCTTAGTATAGCAGCTCATGCAGCTTAAAATATTTAAAAGTTAAAACTTTTACATAGGGCCTAGAGACAAAGAAAACTCATTAGCAATAAGCATAAGGAGTGCCTAAATCTTGTTTCCTAAAACCATTCTCCAATAAAAGAAAACAGGGCACAATGAAGAAATGGCTGCTCCTAGGATATGAGCAGAAAACATACAAAATAAGCCTGGAGCATCTTGTAGTGGCGGGGAAGCAAGGAGGTGCTAAAGAAAAAAAAAAAAACTCCACAATGATGAGCATATGTCAAACAGACACAGAAATCAACTGAAAAAGTTCCCTGTGGTCAAAAGTTAGAATATTTGGGGCAAGAACATAAAGTTGTATCGGATTATAACTGAAGGTATAAAATAAATTGTGTATGAATACATACTGATATCAATAAAAGACAAATCTCCTGTTGAGAGGAATTCCAAATGATTCACGTATTAAATACTCCTCCTTCAAGGAGGTGGAACGTGACTCCCCACTCCTGAAGTGTGGGCGGTGCATAGTGACTTCCTTGTAAAAAGTACAGTATGGAAGGGAAAAGGAGTAACTCTGCAGTGGGGAAGCCTGACAAACACAACCTCAGCCAGGCGATCAAGGTCAAAATCAACAATAAGTCAAGTTGACAGAGCATATTCTGGGGGTAGGATGTAGTGAAAATGGCACTTTATCTCTGTGGTCTTCCTCCCCAAAATCCATAACTCCACTCTAATCATGGACAAAATTTCAGACAGATATTAACCTTCTTTCCACATAAGGTACATTCTACAAAATACCTGACCAATATTCCTCAAAACCATCAAGGATCATCAAAAACAAAGAAAGTATGAAAAACTTAACAGCCAAGAGAAGCCTAAAGCAACATGATGAGCAAAGATGATGTGTTATCCTACGCGGGATACTGCTACAGGAAAACACACTGGGTGAAAACCAAGGGAATCTGGATAAAGTAGGGACATTACTTCATAACAGTGTATCAATACTGGTTCATTAACTGTAACAGTGCACCATACTAATATAAGGTGTTAACAGGGAAAACGGTACAGGATCTACAGGGCAACACTGTGTACTATTTGCAATTTTGCTGTAAATCTGTACTTTCAAAATTTTAAAGTTTATTTTAAAAATTTATATAATCTTTCCAACACTAAATCACACTGAATACAATTTTTAGTTTTAAAAACATGTATTTGTTTGCCATTGTAATTGTGGTTAAGAATGTGGGCTTGGATCTGAAACCAGACACCCTAAGTTGATTTTTACTTTAATAGTTATGTGCTTGTACAGTATATAGCTAACATGGGCCCATTCTGACATCAGTTATGTTCAGCAGTGTTTGCTTTCCCAGTAAGAGAAAACAAGACAAATAAGGCCCAATCAGCCCAAAGCTTCTTAACACAGGGTAGCTGTATTTAGTCAAGAACCAGGCAACATGTGCTGAGTATCACAGGGACTAAACCCAGGGCAACCTGGACCCCCATTCACAGTCAAGGCAGGTTCTCTTTCCCAAGAACAGATGTAACCAGCAACGTGATTAATGCCTCTGAGCAAAGTGCAGGACTGATTTTAAGAGCTGTCAGCAATTTGACACGATACGAACTCCACCTGTTTATTTCTAGTATTCAAATGAGCTCAACTAATGAAATAACTGTTTTATTTTTATAAGCAAAAAAGAATCAAAATGAATTTGATAAAACATCTGAAGAAACGTTCAATAAGAACGACCAGGGTATATACTATGTTATTCATCTTGTTTAAAGTTTACATGTTAAAAGATTTACAACTTCTTTCCTACCAATGAATGCTTCTTAAATGAATATTCATACAGCAATTGCAGTGGCTTTTACCGTCTAAGATGGTCATTAAAGGCTTGTCATCCCGGCCCAACAATGCCTCTGGTGCTTCTAAATTATTAGATCTTAGTCTACTGCTTTGAATGTTGTAATTGCAACATAAAAATGAGAAATAAATTACCAGTAGGAATAATCAAAGGTCACAATTTTCAGCAAAAGCTTAGAATTTTATAGTATCGCCTACTTTTTAATATAAACTATGAAGAATATTTTTCTTGACCAGACTGAGTAAATAAAAAAGATGAAATTAATGAAACAAATGAAAAGGCTGAGAGCAATCGGCTAGTCTTTAAACAGACTATAAGGAACTAATGGGCATTAAAGGGTTTTTTTTTTCCATTAAAATTTTTTTTTTTATAATTTCAACTTTTATTTTAGATTCAAGGGGTTCATATACAGGCTCCATACATGGGTATACTGTGTGATGCTGAGGTTTGGGGTAGAAAGGATCCCATCACCCGGGGAGCGAGCACAGTATCCAATTGGTAGTTTTTCAGCCCTTGCCCCCATCCCTCAATCCCCCTCTAGTGGTCCCAGTACCTACTGTTCCCATCTTTATGTCCATAATTAACGTTTTTGGAGTTAGATAAACTGTCACTATACCTAACACCACATTTAGTCTGGGATGGTGCCTCAGGCTATGCTCCACTTCTGCTACTGTGTTAAGATCACGCACGCTCTGTGAAGTCACTGAGCTGAGCACACCTCGAGAACAGGAAACTTGATATTTCTCTTCTATGAATGCACTCCAGCACCTAGCATTGGATGTGTAAAGAAGAGGGTATTCACTAAATATTTTTTGGATTAAACAAATGAATGAACCTGCTTGTGGAATTATTTCCAATTAAGCGTACCAAACAGGGAACTTTGGTATACAGCCAACCAGATTATCTTAAGTTTTGTTTTGTTTTGAAAAAAGTATTTACTGTGAGGGATGAGAGCAGTTACAGGGCTCTAAACAGAAATTACTGGATAGTCCCTCCCTTCAGGACAATGTTTGACAGGTTCGCAGTATCCTCTCACATACAAAATTCAGAAGAGCACACCTGACTTGCTGGCTTGTAGGGTGCATGCTCACCAGGGGGTCTTGATTGACAATGACACCAAGTCTTTATCCCAAGGTGGAAGTTAAACAAAGCAAACATGGAGATGCTCTTCGTAGAGGAGAACAGCATAGAGGCTGAGCAAGAACGTACACACGTGCCTACTGTAAGAGAGAAGATGCAGGGGATGGGAATAACCAACAGTTCCCCAGGAATTACAGTAGGTATTTTGTTTTTCATACATATTATTTGATTCTCCAAACAACCTTACGAGGTGGATATTAACAACCTATCTTACTAGAGCTGAAATTGAAGGTCACCAAGTTTAAGTTACTTAGCTGAAGTCATGAAATCAAACCTAAGTCTTTCTATTCTCTTCTACCTCCCAACTGAAAAAAAAGTTTCTTATCAAAGCATCATGTGAAATATTAAATCCATGAAATCTCAGAAAAGCAAGTCATCTTTGAAAACACTTCCTGACAACAATGACTTCTTCCCTCATATTATCAAGGTTTTCTCACAACATATACAGCAAATCTTTTTCATTCAAACTACATTATTTGCTTTTAAATAAAACTAAAGTTTCCATGGCTATTGACAGAAAATGGTGATACCAATGTGACAAGTACAATGCTTACAAATTAATAAATCTGCACATCCCTACAAGCTCAAAATTCCCCTCTATCAGTCCTTATATATAGTAGTGGTAACAAGAGATACCAGATGAGAATATGGATGCACACAAAAAAATTGCTAATTCTTAACAGCAAACAGTCAACCTGATTAATAGGAGGATAGAAGCAGGAGCATTTTTGAACCAATGCAAGCCCAGCACTTTTCTACCATGTAGAAAATGTGTGTTCATCTCTCTAGATCAGTTAAGCACACACATGCTATTTTGTTTATGATTTGGGTCACTATATCCGTAACCCAAGCAGATGGTCTATGCATTTTATGTGAAGTATTTAATTAGGCCATCAAGAATGTGGCAGTACCAGCTGTTATGGCCTGCTGACCTTGGTAAAGGAGGAATTATCAGCAAAATGAGGATGACAATGTTCAGATGAAACCCACAAATGAAATCTGTTTATGAAAATCTCAGTTGCTCTAACTTACCACACTTCAAACCAAGAAATGTCAGCTGAAGCACAGTAATCCAGCTCACATCAATCACCGACAGGTCCACTGAGTTTATTAAAAACTATTTTTAGGTCAGGCACAGTGGCTCACCCCTGTAATCCCAGCACTTAGGGAGGCAGAGGCAAGTGGATCACTTGAAGTCAGGAGTTCAAGACCAGCCTGGGCAACTTGGTGAAACCTGTCTCTACTAAAAATATAAAAATTAGTCAGGTGTGGTGGCTTGTTCCTGTAACCCCTGCTACTTAGGAGGCTGAGGCAGGAGAATCACTTGAATTAGGGAGGTGGAGACTGCAGGGAGCTGAGATCCTGCCACTGCACTCCAGCCTGGGCAACAGAGTGAGACACTGTCTCAATTAAAAAACAAAACTATTTTTAAATTATTTATACTGATATATACATAAGAAAGACTGGAAATATGTACTGCAAAATAATAATTGTTATTTCTAGATGGTGAGCTTATGGGTGATTTTTATTTAATACTTTTATTTAATGGTGTTTTCTATAATGTACTTTCATGATTTGAAATATTTTTAATTTAAAAAAGCAGTGACATATACATGTAAGTCCTTTTATTTAGTACTGTAGTTACCAAGACACTGCATTATAAATCCATTTTTTCTCATAAATAGACTTGATCCTTTCTCATTTATCTATGACCACTTTTTCATTTTTCATATCTGACCTCCCCGTCGGCCTGTGAAGCTCTCTAATCTCTTAGTGCCACGTTCTTCTCTCAGCCCAGTCAGAGGACTCCTGCTACTGCCAGCCCCAGGCTGGGCCTTGGCCCCTTCGGCAAAGAGTTCAGCTGGAACCAAGTCACCGCCTTCTCCTTTTCCTCAGAGGCTTTTCCAGAGATGTCTCCCTTTCCTCAGTTCCACTAACCCACCACCATCTCCCTCAGATCATCAAGATGTGATGTATTAAATCCACACACAGTCTCAGAAATGCAATTCTTCCTTGAAAACAATAGTTCTTGACAACAAAGCCTTCCTGGTTTCACACTATCTAACAAAATATGCTCCACATCCTTTTCTATTCAATATATGTATGACACTTACTTATATATAAACCTAAAGCCTCCATGGCTACTGAGAGAAAACGGTGATATCACAGTAACAAATCCAACCCAACCATTCCTCAACCTCTTCACACAGAAAGTAAAGGCTGGAGGCTGGCCGTGGTAGCTCATGCCTGTCATCGCAGCAATTTGGGAGGCCGAGGCAGGCAGATCACCTGAGGTCAGGAGTTCAAGACCAGCTTGGCCAACATGGTGAAACCCTGCTCCACTAAAAATGCAAAAATTAGCTGGGCATGGTGGGGCATACCTGTAATCCCAGCTACTCGGGAGGCTGAGACAGGAGAATTGCTTGAATCTGGGAGGCAGAGGTTGCAGCGAGCTGTGATCGCGCTACTGTACTCCAGCCTGGACAAAAGAGCAAGACTTCGTCTCAAAAAAGGAAAAGGGAGAGGAGGAGAATAAAGGCTGGAGACTTAGAACTTTCTCAAGTTTCCTTCCCTTGTCCAGAGCAAATCCCTCTGACCCCAGGGCTTTGTTTCCCTCTTACTGGTCCTTCAGTGAAATTAATTCAATAAATATCCATAGAGCTTTAATCCTGGTATGTACAAGATGCTAGGGATTTGTTCAGCAACACTCAGACATAGTCTCTGCTCCGTCAGTTCTCTCCCCCTTCTGGCCTCCAGCACCTCTCCAGGTTTGTTCACTAGAGCTGCCATAACAAAACAGTACAGACTGGGGGCTGAAACAACAGCAATTTATGTTCACAGTTCTGGAGGCTGGAAGTTCAAGATGAAAGTATTTGTAGGTTTGGTTTTCTCTGAGGCCTTTCTGGCTGCTGGTGTCTCTTCTTCTTCCTACAAGAACTAGGGTGTGACCATAAAGCCCTCATTTTAAATCACCTCTTTAAAGACCTCTCTCCAAATATGGTCACATTCTGAGGTACTGGGGGTTAGAACATCAACATATGAATTTGAGGGGAACATGGTTCAGCCAACAACACACTCTCCTTCTCCTCGGTTTCTCACTTGCTCTTCTACCTCAGTAACATCCTCAAATCTTTTTCATATCTAAAGTGAAGCAGGAGTGGCGAGAAGCAAACCTCTCGAACACTGAACTGTTCCTGGAAGTGGCTTTTTATTCGGCCAGGAGCTGCGGGGAGCTATAGTCTCACTCACCAAGCTCCCCAAGAAGCAGCTTCTTTCCCCTTTTATAGGCTTACAACGCTAAAGGGGAAACTGAGGTGAAACTATGTCATTGTCCACTGGCTGGACGTCTGACCTTACAATCTTTTGGCTTCATTGATTTGCTAGTTCATATGCAGCGTGAGCAGAACAAGCAGGGGAGGGGGCTGACAGAGACGAGATGAAGGCAGTCAATTATTAGTTGGCAGAGGTGTTTCCAGGAGGGAACCCAGGCTGTGTAGACGTGGGGGCATGACCTAGTGCCTGGCTGCAGACGGTAGGGATAATATTCCCTTGCAACTCTTTCAAGGCTTACGGATAGCAGAGACACTGGGAACCGAAAAGGGAGACATTTTCCCAGATCTTTGGTATTTTATTTCCTCTGGAGGAAGGGAGGAGGAGGAGGAGGAGGCTGGGAAGTGAGAGGAGGGGAGGGTGTCTCCCCTCTCAAAAGCACCAACAACCCACTCCTAGTCCAGATCTTCCCCCTGTTCTAACTAGCTGCTTTCCATCACTGCCAAGATGTGAAAATGCCCTAAACTAGGAGTCTCAAACTCAAATATAGAGGAGCCAAGAGAATCACAAGTAGACTGGGTAGAGAACAAGAGAGTACCAGTGCCTTCTAAAGGTAGACTACCCATTGTCAGCTAGCTTCAGTCAGTTGTGAAAATAGAGCCCAGGGTATCATTCTGTTTTATAAGAGAACTTGAAAATATATGTAATCTCCCAAGTTTTATATGCTGATAACAAAAACAGAAACTCCCCCCAAAAGCTGTAGGTGGGCCAAATAAAATAGGTTGATAATCTATTTTCCCCCTAATTTTTTCCTATAATCTCTTAAATTTACTTTCCCCATTTCCTGATCTGTCATTCACCCTCACATTTCTGAAAACAGGCTTCTTTGTACCAATTCCTTTTCCCAGACCCCACTTGAACAGCTATGGATGAAGTCCCCATATCTTACCTGCCATCCTTCCCATCTCAAATGTGAGCTCCCTGAAAGCAGATATTATGTCTCTGTTTCCAGTGCTGAGCACTGTGTCCAGCACAGAATGTGGACTCAATAAATGATTATGAATAAATTGGCTTATATCTTTCTTTAGAACAACCCAATGTGGTGGGGGAATGATAAATCAAAAAATTCTATTTTCAGTAATTTTGTAAAAGCTCACCGCTTAATTTATCTATTTGCTTCATTGGTTTAGCAAGATTCTGGACCATCATGTCATATATATACTCTTACATGGCACAACAGCTTAAAATCTCCACATTTGCTTCAAATGGCAAAATTTAGCTTCTAAAGAGAGAAATGCTGATATCATTTTCTCATTTACCCAAAAGGTCCATTTATGTATATTGCATGCTTAACATTTTAGAACACAGTCAATCATCAGGAGGCAAGAAAAACATTCCATGAATTGTCAAAATACATGATAAACATTCATTCATTAATTTCACTCATAAGCAAATCCTTCAGGCCTTGACTCAGAATCTCCTGGCTTTTAATTTTTAAACTATTCTAACATAACTTCATTTGGAGGGGAAATACATCAGGCCATAACTATCTTTTAAATCTGTTAGCCCAAGAGCCAGACTTAATTCCTGGGATACCAGTTTGCTGCTCTGTGCAGAGTATCTTTTGAACTCACTCTGAACTGCATTGAATTTAGCCTCTTCTCATCTATCTCTTTATTTATGAATGGTCAAAATTACTCTAGAAGGGTGAGGTCTATGAAGATGACCATAAAAGATGTACTTAAAAGGAGGCAGTGATTAAAATAATGGAATTTAGATATAAGGAGACAGAAACCTAGAGTGGTCCTTAAAGGAGAGTTCAGCAACCACAAATTCGCTCAAGAAAATACTTGAGTATCTTCTCTTTCTAACAAGGTTATTTTCTTGACCAGGAAGCTTCCAGTGTTCCAGTGAAGTACTCCATACCCTCCTGAGTCCTTTCCCATGACATATTCAATACAGTAATGCCCAGCCTAGCCACATCTCTCCACAGGAAAAGGAGAATATGAGGGACAGTGTTCACTCTCATACATCTCTGCTTTTGTTCAATCTTAACAACAGTTAGAGAGGACTAGATTAAAACTTCCCAGTTCTGCTACAGTGTTACAGCAAGTTACTAAACTTTTCTAAATCTTCATTTCCTCATCTGTAAAGTGGGGATCACAGTATTAAACTAAAACCTACAAAAGGTTGAAAAAATACTAAATTCAGTGGTATGATGAATGATCCATCATGCTATCTTCAGTTTCTGCATCTCAGCTAAGGTTTTCCTATCAGACTGAAAAACTACCCTCACTTATGCCCAGTGTTGCATGTGTGGCAAGGATCAGGCTTTCTATAGAAAATCTTGAATAAAATAATACTCCTCCACTGCTTTTAGGACGATTTCAATTAGATGTGAAAACACTAGGGGAAAAAAGAGTAATCTTAACATGTATTTTATAAAATCCAGATACAATTTAAGCCTAAAATAAAATTTAAAAAAAGAAGAACAAATTAGTCCAGGTGATATATAACTAAACATCAAAATAGGGAAAGAGGAAAGGGAAACTTACATTGAAATCTATTCTACTGTAAACAAACATGAATATTTCTTATAAGAACATAAGAGGAGTTCTGAGCTATCTCTTAAGTAAAAGCAACATGAATCCCATGGGTAAATAAGCTTGCTAATAAAGAGGTATTTACACTCAATCTCACAGAGATATAAGAAATAGAGTTAGGGTCATCTAGAACATTCTAGTAGTACCAAAAGCCACACAAAAATGACAGAGAAAAATTTTGTACAGAATTTGTATGCTTGAAAGAAAAATTACAATATTATTCTTCTCTTGCTATAAATATAAAACAAGCAAAATCAATAACCAATTCTATTTCTAGATTTTTTATCCACTGTACTGCATAAAGGCAATTTGGGGACTGTCTGAACAAAACTCCTAACTCAGCATCTTCTCAGACAAGTAAATTTGTGATTCTAACCAATAACTATCTAGCCACACTGTGTCTAAGAGAGCACTTTATATTGAATGCTTTAATAAAATTCTGAAAAGGCTGGGAAAACTTTAAAAACTTAGCCACTTTAGAGTAATTATATGAAATTTTAATATAGTTTTAGAAACTGTATATCAGCTCAGCTGATTTAACAACTACAAAAAGCTAAATTCACAGTGAAATAATTCATATTAATTATTGAATTCACTTTTCAGAAGCAGTGATTCACTAAAAGTGCTGGCCGACTCAGAAGCTTTCTGAAGGAACACAGTTGAGTTTCATAAACATTCCATTAGTGGGCATTAGCAGGGAATGCAAGTCTATGCCAAACATATAAGGCAGGTTTTAGGATTTCAGATTACCTAAAATGAACATAATAATGAGTAGTCACTTCTATAAAGATACTAGATATTGGATATAAAATTAAATATATGTTGACATACCTATTCTCTATGAATAGGCTGTAGCACACATAAAAGATCAGAAAATCTGAATTCCTGTAAGTCATTCATATGTTTACTCCCATTTTTTAAATTCATCTTTATCACCATCAGATCCTCATTACTTATTATCTGGATGCATGTTTCTCTTTTATTTACACTGCAACTTCTTCCATGTTTTTATCATTATCAGTGGCCCATGCTAGTAGGTTAATCTTAGTTCACAAGCCTTAAGATTTCTTAGCGTTCCAAGACGGAACTACTAAGTATATGTCTTCTTATTTCCATCTAAATACAGCATAAGGAGTGAAAAATGTCAATGGACTGGGAGTTACTAAATAAAGGTGATGTGGAAAACAAATCATAACACATAAGGAACACAGGCCAGGAGAAAGGGCCATTATGGTAATATCTAACAATGACACTTAGAAACAGGAAAAGACAAAAGGACATACAAAGAAAGGTTGCAGAACATAACTAAAACAGAAAAGAAAAAAGAAAAAGCTCGCAACTCCAAGACACATAATCGTTAGATTCACTAGGGTTGAAATAAAGGAGAAGATTCTACGGGCAGCTAGAGAGAAAGGTCAGGTTACCCATAAAGGGAAGCCTATCAGACTCACAGCAGACCTCTCAACAGAAACCCTACAAACTAGAAAAGAGTGCGGGTCAATATTCAATATCCTCAAAGAAAAGAATTTTCAACCCAGAATCTCATATCCAGCCAAACTAAGCTTCATAAGTGAAGGAAAAATAAAATTTTTTGCGAACAAACAAGTACTCAGAGATTTCATTACCACCAGGCCTGCTTTACAAGAGCTTCTGAAAGAAGCACTACATACAGAAAGGAACAACCAGTATCAGTCATCCTAAAAACTTGCCAAAAGGTAAAGAGTATCACCAAAATAAGTCAAAACCTGTCGGCACGCTGTATCCAGATCTATTTCACATGCAAGGACACACAAAGACTCAAAACAAAGCAACGTAGGAAGATTCACCAATCAAATCGAGAGCAAACAAAAAACAGGAGTTGTAATTTTCATCTCTGACAAAACAGACTTTAATAGTAATTAAGACTAAAAGAAACAAAGAAGGACATTACGTAATGGTAAAAGGATCAATGTAACAAGAAGAGCCAATGATCATAAACATATATGCACCCAACACAGGAACACCCAGATACATAAGACAAGTTCTTAATGACTTATAAAGAGACTTAGACTCCTGCACAATAACAGCGGGAGACTTTAACACCATATCGTTAACATTAGATTGATCAACGAGATAGAAAATTAACAAGGACATTTATGATTTGAATTCAGACCTGGAACAAGTAAACAATAAGTATTTATAAAATTCTCCACCCCAAATGCATAAAACATACATTTTTCTCAGTATTATATTATACCTATACTAAAAGTGA
>CAUYLG010055632.1:0-64597 GCA_963573385.1 Cacajao melanocephalus
CCATAGCACATGTATACCTATGTAACAAACCTGCAAGTTCTGCACATATATCCCAGAACTTAAACTAAAATGTAAGAAAGAAAGAAAAGGAACGAAAGAAAGAAAGAAGAAAGAAAGAAAGAAAGAAAGAAAGAAAGAAAGAAAGGAAGGAAGGAAGGAAGGAAGGAAGGAAGGAAGGAAGGAAGGAAGGAAGAAAGAAAGAAAAGAAAGAAAGAAAGGAGCAAGGGAGAATGAGGGAGGAGCCGAGGGAAGGAGATAGGGAAGTTCCCACTAGTAAGAGTGGGCTGGGAACTGGAGTTCTAGTCCCAGCTCTTGCTGGGACGAATGTCCTGATTCCTCAGTCTTCCCCTCAGTGAAATGGGAGGGAAAGTCTTGCTCCTCCCCAGCACGGGGAACGTATAAATGAACCGAAACCGTGTGTGCAGCTACTGGTCTGTTTCCTGGCCCACAGCTCCCTTAATCCCATGCTCTCCTGGTCCACACTCCTGGGGACTTCTGCTTCTCTTCCACTTCTGTCTTTCCCCACTCCTGGCTTCCGACCCCTGTCCATCAGTCCTCAGAACCCCAGACCACTCATTCTTCTATCCCTGGCTGCGTTTCCCCTCTGACTATGGTCTCCGTGTCCAGTGCAACCAGAACAAATCAGACTGCTTCTATCAGACGTACTCATCAGGGGTGGACGCGGTGAGGGAGTGGTACCACTTCCACTATATCAACATCCTGTCGAGGCTGCCAGAGACTCTGCCATCCCTGGAGGAGGACACGCTGGGCAACTTCATCTTCGCCTGCCGCTTCAATCAGGTCTCCTGCAACCAGGCGTGAGTCAGTCCTGCCTGGCTCCTTGCTTTCCATGGGGTCCTGTTCCCTGGGTCAGCCTCACACCCTGCATGGGCAGGGCCCAGGAAATGCTTGTTGACTAAAAAAATGCCGGTACCAGCAGGCCAGGGGGAAGTACTGGCTTTGGGTCCACACCCTGCCCCAGAGAGCGCCCTACACCCTCCTGCTGCTCCCTGCCCTGCTGGATCTGAGGGAAGCCGCTTCACATGGATGCCTTGGAGGCTTGAGGTTGGGCTTTGAGAAACCAAAGGTTGGAAGCCTGGGTCTTGGTCTTTCTAAGGCCCCTTTCTCCCTAGCATCAAAGCTCAAAAGGGCCTGAAAGGTCATCTGTCTCATACACTCTGTTCCCTGTGCTGAGGCTGGCAGTAGTAGCGAGGTGGAGTGGCATGGGTTGAGGGAATAAACCTGAGTTCCCACTCTAGCTCCGTCACTTCCTGGCCAGGTGACACTGGGTGTATCACATCATTCTTTAGAGACTACTTCTTTGATTGTAAAACGGGAGTAAAACAAAAAATGAGATTCATTCAATGTTGGTTCAACAAATAGTTCTGACTGTCTAGGCTATGTGCCAGTCACTGTTCTAGGCATTTGGGCTACATCAAAGGAAAAACTATATAATCTGAGCCCCTTTGGCGCTTTTACTCAAGTGATGAAGATGATGACGATAACACTTATCTTAAGAGCTGTAGCAAGTGCGTGAGATACAACCGTGAGGGCACTTTATAGACCACAGTAAATGATGGGTTTCATTACTCTTGTACTCAGACAGGTGAAGTGACTTGCCCTTGGGAATGGGCCGGCCCTGGCCAAAGATTCTTCCCACCCCACTGCCCCTCGGGCATTCATTCTGTGAGGACCCCTGTTATAATGTCCTTGCAAAGAGCTCATGGCAGCTGTAGGCTCTCTGAGGGCTGGGAGAGGCTGAGGCCACGAGGGTCCCCTTCTGTAGCCTCTGGCCCTCTTCTCCCTGCCTCCTCCTCCTGCTCGTTGATTTTCAGGAGCCATCTCCCTGCCTCTGCTCTACAGGGGGGGCCTTCCCTCCCCTGTCCCTGAAGAACGACCGCAGGGCGAGGTGTCACTTCTTACCCCTCACACACACTCTGCTCAGTACATGATTTTGTTCCGTCTTTAGTCTTTGTGTTTGCTTGAAGACAGAAGCTACTAGCTGGGAAGTAAGATGGTAGCAACACCTAAGCCTGAGAGCCCACATCTGCCACCAGGTCCCTCTAACTGTCACCTTGGCACCTGTGCTTTCCCTGTGCCCTCATCCAATGCCTTCCCTTTGCTCTGTGTGCCTGCCTCCCTGTCAACAGAAAGTCCGTGGTTCATCTTTGTCTTGGCATTTAGCCACTTAGGTCAGCTCAGAGCCTCACTTTCCACCTGGGTTGTTAGACCCACCCCTCCACCCTACTGTGTCCTGCCTCCAAATCCTCCCTTCCTTCTGCAACCACAGGAAGCTTTGTACTTCATCCTTACTTCACTTCACTACACAAACCATTCCAGTTAGTCCTGTGCGTTAGTCCATTTTGTGTTGCCGTAAAAGAGTATCTCGCTGGCCTGGTGGCTCATGCCTGTAACCCCAGCACTTTGGGAGACTGAGATGGGCAGATCACCTGAGGTCGGGAGTTGGTGACCAGCCCAGCCAACATGGCAAAACCCCGTCTCTACTGAAAATATAAAAATTAACCGGGTGTGGTGGCACACACCTGTGGTCCCAGCTACTCGGGAGGCTGAGACAGGAGAATGGCTTGAACCCAAGAGGTAAAGGTTGCAGTGAGCTGAGATCGAACCCCTTGCACTACAGCCTGGGCAACAGAGTGAGACTCTGTCTCAAAAAAAAAAAAAAAAGGAATATCTGAGGCTGGGTAATTTATAAATAAAAGAGGTTTAATTGGCTCAGGGTTCTGCATATTATACAAGCATGGCACCAGCATCTGCTTAGCTTCTAGGGAGGCCTCAGGAAACTTTTACTTGTGGTAGAAGAGGAAGAGAGGGGGCAAAAAAGAGACACTAGGTTCTTTTAAACAACTAACTTTCGGTCGAACTAATTAATAGAGTGAGAATTCACTCATTACTGTGAGGTGGGCACCAAGCCATTCAAGAGGGGACCGCCCTGTGACCCAAACACCCCCCACTAGACTCACCTCCAACATTGGGGATCACATTTCAACATGAGATTTGGAGGGGACAAACATCCAAACTGAATCATCCTGTTTAAATTCCTTCAGTGTCTCTCATGGCCTCCAGCATCAAGTTGGAGCTCCTTAGTATGGCTTTCTCACCCCTCTCCTCCCCCATAACCCAAACCCTTTCCCCCACCCTATAATCTTTTTTTAAATAACAATTTTATTGAGAATAATTCACGTAATACAAATGTATCCTTTTAATATGTACAATTTAGTGATTTTTAGTATATTCAGAGTTGTGTAACCATTACTGCTATCAATTTTTAGAACATTTTCCTCACTCCAAAAAGAAACCCTGTACCCATTAGCAGTTCTTCCCCCATTTTCTCTCCTCTCCAAGCCCCGGAATCCACTCTTCTGCGTTCTTTTTTTGAGAAGGAGTCCTGGTCTGTTGCCCAGGCTGGAGTGTAGTGGTGCAATTTCAGCTCACTGCAATCTCCACCTCCCAGGTTCAAGCGATTCTCCTGCCTCAGCCTCCCGAGTAGCTGGGACTACAGGTGCGCACCACCACGCCCGGCTAATTTTTTTGTATTTTGGTAGAGGCGGGATTTCACCATGTTGACCAGGATGGTCTCAATCTCCTGACCTCGTGATCCGCTGCCTCGGGCTCCCAAAGTGCTTGGATTATAGGCGAGAGCGACTGCACCCGGCCTCTGCTTTCTGTCTTTACGGATTGCCTATGGTGGACATTTCACATAAATGGAATCATACAATATGTGATCTTTTGTGAGTGGCCGCTTTTATTTAGCATAACATTTTCAAAGTTTATCCATGTCGTAGCATAGATCAGAGCTTCATTTTTATGGCTGAATACTATTATATTGTGTAGATATACCATTTTTTTTTGTTTGAGACGGGTTCTTGCTCTGTCCCCCAGGCTGGAGTACAGTGGCAGGATCAGACCTCGCTGCAGCCTTGACTTCCTGGGCTGAAATGATCCTCCTGATTAAGCCTTCCAAGTAGCTGGGACTACAGGCTCATGCCACCATGCCCGGCTAATTTTTTTTTTTTTTTATTTTAGAGGGACTGAGTCTCACTATGTTGCCCAGGCTGGTCTCAAACTCCTGAGCTCAAGCCATCCTCCTGCCTCAGCCTCCCAAAGTGCTGGGATTATAGGCGTAAGCCACCACGCCTGGCCCACATTTTTGCTTATCCATTCTCATTTGATGGACAGTTGGATTGTTTCTACTTTTGGCTATTATGAATAACGCTGCTATGAACGTTCCTGTACATGTTTTTGTATGGATCTGTGTTTTGATTTCTCTTGGGTGTTTACCTACGAGTGGAACTGCTGGGTCATATGGCAACTCTAACATTTTGAGGAACTGCCAGACTTTTCCAAATGGCTGCACCATTTAACATTCCCAACAGCAATGTATGAAGGTTCTAAATTCTCTACATCTTCCTCATGTAGTTGTCGGTCTTTTCGACTTTAGCCCTCTTACTGAATCCCTGTAATCTTAATAGTGAGCTAATACGGTTCTTACTAAGCCTAAATACCATTCTAAGCATAATTCAATGCTCATAACACCCCTGTGAGGTTGATATTTTTGTTAACCCCGTTTTACAGCTGAGGAAACTGAAGTACAGAGAGGTGAAGTAACTTGTTTGGTCCCACATCTAATACTTGTTAGAGCCTCAGGATTCAAATACCAGGAATTTAATTCTGGAGTCTGTGCTCTTAACTATCACATTATACTGCTTCTCATAGGCCACTATATTAATGTGCTTAGTGTGTATCTCTGTGTGTTTTTACAAAATGTGTATTTAATTAACATAAATGGTATTGTGTTATAGATCTCACCTCATCTCTTACTTTTTTTTTTTTTTGAGACAGAGTCTCACTGTGGAGTGCAGTGGTGCCATCTCAGCTCACTGCAACCTCTGCCTCCTGCGTTCAAGCGATTCTTCTGCCTCAGCCTCCCAAGTAGCTGAGACTACAGGTGCCTGCCTGCCATCAGGCCTGGCTAATTTTTGTATTTTTGGTAGAGATGGAGTTTCACCATGTTGGCTAGGCTGGTCTCGAACTTCTGACTTCAACTGATCCGTCCACCTCGGCCTTCCAAAGTGTTGGGATTATAGGCGTGAGCCAACGTGCCCCAACCCTCCCTTTTTTTTTTTTTTAACAAAGTTCTATGTTTGAAACCCCTCCGTGTTGTTCCACCTTACTTGCTCATCCAACCTGTGCATGCTTTCTGTGGGGGCGGCACCCACCACACTATGCTTGTTCCCTCTCTGTGTGCGCAGGGCTCACCAGCCTTCAGGACTGGCCACTTCTGTAGCCTCTCCTTCATTCCTTCCCTGCATCCAGCCTGGGCTCTAGAAGTGCTGACTTCCCAGCACATCCTAGAATGTGCACTGGTGTGTCACGCCTCCGTGCCTTTATTCTTCAAGGCCCATGGAACATCCCAGGTCATTTAGTTCCAGTCTCCTTATTTTGCAGAAGAGGAGAATAAGCTTGGAAACAATGACTTGCTCAAGGCTTTACAACCAGAGCCCCACTCCTTATCTCTGGCCAGCCTCTTCTCCCTCTTCTCTTCATTCCTTCTCTGCTTCTCGCCAGCCAAAGTCCCCACTCCCTCTTTGCACTGCTCCTATCGCTAGCTCCAAGATGGCAGGGTAGCAGAACACAGATTCTCTCTGTACCGTGTGGCACATGTGCTGTGCTACAACCCACACAGCCTCCCTGTTCTGGAATCTGTGATTTGCTGTGAAATTGCATTCCTACTGCAGCAGCGTTGCCTCTGTGATTGCTTTCTCTCTGTCCCCACACCTGTCACAGATGAGTTTCGGACCCACCATTCTGAGACACGCTGATGCAAAAGCCTCCAGGAAACACTTGGTCTCATACTTGCCCTGGGAACTGATCTTCCTCCCCCTAGATCCGTGCTCGCCGCTGGTCACATTCTCTCCTTTAACCCTCTTTCCCTCCACCTCTCCATTTCATTCATTCATTCATTTCTCACTCAACAACTGTCTAGCTCCCCTCCACCTCTCCATTTCATTCATTCATTCATTCATTTCTCACTCAACAACTGTCTAGCTCCCCTCCACCTCTCCATTTCATTCATTCATTTCTCACTCAACAACTGTCTAGCTCCCCTCCACCTCTCCATTTCATTCATTCATTCATTCATTTCTCACTCAACAACTATCTAGCTCCCCTCCACCTCTCCATTTCATTCATTCATTCATTCCTCACTCAACAACTATTTATTAATCATCTCCTCTATCTCCTAGATGACAGGAACTATGCAACTAGTGCAGAGATGACACAGAGATGAATGAGATGTGGCTCCTGTCCTCAAGGAGCTCATGATTCATGGGGAACTAACATTTAGACACATGAACAGCGAGGGACACTGCAAGAATCTTTATAGTGCAACAAGAGTGAAGTCACAAGGCAGCAGGGAAGTCAAGGCCAGTGAGCTCAGATGGCCTGGTGAGAGGAGCCTGGGCTAGAAGGTAGATGACCTGGGTGTGAACCCCAGGCTCGTCATCACTGTGTGACCTTGGGCCAGCTGTTTGAGCTCTCTGAGCTTTGCTTCCTCCTATGTGATGTGAGGATGAGGCTCTCACAGGCTGTTGGTTGGAGTAACTGAGGGAGCGTGAGTAAAGCTCTCGGCATTGTGCCAGCATATGGTAGGTGATCAGAACAAATGGCTCTGAAAGGCACAAGTCTGGTAGGAGTTTAAGGAAGTGGCGATTTCTCTCTGCTTCATCTTCCTGCTCCATGGACCACGTACACTTCTCTCTCTGACCCTGCTGTCTCTTTCCTGATAAGGAATTACTCTCACTTCCACCACCCGATGTATGGAAACTGCTATACTTTCAATGACAAGAACAGCTCCAACCTCTGGATGTCTTCCATGCCTGGAATCAACAATGGTGAGCGACTCCCCGCTTGCTCCTTGGCCGCCCTCTGCCTCAGCCACTCACGTGTACTCCCCTTGAGCTCACCTCCTAGAGCTGCAGGAAGGAGTCCTCTCTGCTCTCTCTCCCCGATAGGCACCACATAGTCCATTCCAGGCATGAGAGGAATCCTGTCCCAGACTTTCCTCCTGCCTCCAGAATCCAGCTCAGGGGTTGTCAGGTCCCATTGCGGGTCTTTCTGAGCTTGCTCCTCTTGCAGTGTTAGAGATTGGGCCAGGGCAGATTTCCATCTTCTGCCTCTTCTCCGGGATTCCCGCCCCTAACAACTCTGCTCTCTCTGCACCCCTAGGTCTGTCCCTGATGCTGCGCACAGAGCAGAATGACTTCATTCCCCTGCTGTCCACAGTGACTGGGGCCCGGGTAATGGTGCACGGGCAGGATGAACCTGCCTTTATGGATGATGGTGGCTTTAACTTGCGGCCTGGTGTGGAGACCTCCATCAGCATGAGGAAGGCAAGGATGCTGATGGGGAGACCTAGAAGAAAAGCCCAGATTGCAGAGGGGTGGAGGGAAGGCATGGGAAGTGGGCTTGCCAGCAAGAAGGCTGGGGAGGGAGAGCGTGTGGGGTGGCCCTTGAGCATGTGGAGGTCTTCAAGAGCAGGAATGAGGGGCAGAGGGGCTGGCACTGGGAAGTAGGCCCTGCAGGGTGGACCCTGGGGGACAAGGGCTGAGAAGGCGTTCAGGGCATGCTTAGGATTTCTGGGGATGCTGTGAGCCCAGTGGCCTTGAAATGGGCACTGGGTAGGCATGGGAGTGGCTAGAGGTATGTATTGAGAGGGTGAGGCAGGTAGGAGGGGCTGGCAGGTGTGAGGTACAACCTGGGACTGAGGGAAGGCAGAGAACCCAGAGGCGCTTGCTCTGTCCTCTGATCTCTTGGTGTATGTGGGTTCATAGGAAGCCCTGGACAGACTTGGGGGGGATTATGGCGACTGCACCAAGAATGGCAGTGATGTCCCTGTCAAGAACCTTTTCCCTTCGAAGTACACACAGCAGGTGAGGCCAAACCTGATTCTGTGGCAGCCACCCCAGGCCTGCCCTGGTCGGTCCTGCAAAGCTGGAGGGGAGGGTGTGTGAGAGAGCGAGCGAAACTGGGGGGCAGGGGGTGGAAAGAAGATGAAGGCTCTGTGCAGAGAACTGCTGAGGTCAGGCCTGAACCCCTCTCCTGTCCCCCTCGTCCCTTCCAGGTGTGTATTCACTCCTGCTTCCAGGAGAGCATGATCAAGGTGTGTGGCTGCGCCTACATCTTCTATCCACGGCCCCAGAACGTGGAGTACTGTGACTACAAGAAGCACAGTTCCTGGGGTGAGAAAGGGAGCCCCTGCCCTGCCCCACTGAGCCCAGCAGTCACCGAGGCGAGGTGCTCCTTCCTCTCAGTCCCGTTTGTGGAATGACTCCCACCTGCGGGGATGAATCCTCCCTCGCTCTTGTTTTTCAGCCTTTAGTCTCTGCCTCTGTCAGTTTCCCTCTTTCTCCTTCTCCCTCTTCTGTCTCTGTTCCTTCCTCTCAGTGTTGCAGTCTCTCTGTTTTGGCCTTTGTGCATTTGTCAAGGAATTGCCCCATTTAAAAATAACCTGCAGCAGAAGGAAGGAAGAGCAGGTGAGAAAACCTCCAGTGCTTCCTCACTGACTGCTAAGGTTTCGGCGCACACTCTGCCAACAGCTTCCCTGCTCAGTGCCCAGGGCGCTTAGCTGGGCAGGCTCTGGAGGTGCTGGGTGGGGTACACAACACTTCCTTGGAGGGCAGGAAGAAAATATTAGAAGCTACATAGGTCTGTCTCATTCCTTCACATTTTCCATCTTATGTGCTTTAGAAAGGACATACTGTATCCATTCAATAGTAGAGGTATATAATTTATAAGTCAAATACATGAGGGCCTGGCGTGGTGACTCACGCCTGTAATCCCAGCACTTTGGGAGGCCGAGGCGGTGGATCACAAGGCAGGAGTTCAAGATCAGCCTTGCCAAGATGGTGAAACCCCATCTCTACTAAAAATACAAAAAATTAGCCAGGTGTGGTGGCACATGCCTGTAATCCCAGCTACTCGGGAGGCTGAGATAGAAAACTGCTTAAACTCGGGAGGCGGAGGTTGCAGTGAGCTGAGATTGAGCCACTGCACTCCAGCCTGGGTGACAGAGTGAGACTCCATCTCAAAAACAAACAAACAAAAAAATCAAATACATGTATTGGACCTGCTTATTTCAGATATATATTTTTTAACCCGGACAAGGGTACAATCAAAGTTTGGAGCACCTTGGACTCTCCTCCTTATCCTGGTATAGGAATAGCAAGTCTCTTTCCGTTCGACTACAGCTGAGTTGTTTGGCAGGAAAGCTGTGTGTCAGGAAGCTGAGAGCGAAAGAACATCACAAAAAGAAAATACGGAAGCTCCAAGGGTTTTTATTCCTGGAGTGCGTGCTCTTCCCTGGCACAGCTGGCCCATTCCCCCTGTGGTTCCTCCTCTCAGGGCTCTGCTGGGCCCAGCTGTCCCACAGGGTGGGCTGAGGGCCATCAAGGGAGGTGACATGGTAGCGGGCACTGGAGACACAGAGGCCCTCAAAGGCAGTGGATTGTCTCACCCCAGAGTTCAGCGTCCATTTCCATCCTTGCCTCGCTCCTGTAGTGACTGTTCCGCTTCTTTCCTGGGCTGGCTCCGCAGTTTTCTTCTGCCTGGACTTTCCAGTCGTGGCCTCCTGGTTCCTGTCTCTCTGACCTTAGAGGATTGTAGCACATCAGAACTGGGGGAAACCCAAAGGCCATCTGGCCTCACCTCCTTTCTCACATGAGCAAATTGAGGTCCAGAGGGAGGATGTGACACATCCCAGGGTATGCAGGACTGGGACAGAGGGGATGTTACCCATCATTCCTCCCTACCCTCAAATAATTATTTCTATGTTGTGGGTTTGCACATCTGTGAATGAAAAATAACAATATCGATTGCTGAGGAGTCGTGAGGATGAGAGAGGAAGTAAGGCTGAAAGCACAATCTGTTCATTTCCTACGGCTTACTTCCCTGGAGAGGAGGGCCAGCTGCCTCCCTTTCTTCCTAAAGATCTGCAGCCCTGGTAGGGATTTGGGTCAGAAATGAAGAAGGACTTCAGACTGAGGAACTAAAAGTAGCAATAGTGACAAAATAACATTACTTAGAATTTGAGAAATGGAGGAGGAGGAGAATCTACAGTTCCATTATTTTATTTTATTTTTTGTAACAGCTTTATTGAGATAATTTTTATCCCATACAATTCACTCATTTAATGTGTACAACTTTAGTAAAATTTTAGTTTTTAGTTCTGGTTTTAAGTACAGTCCTAGAGTTGCTCGATCATCACCACAATCCATTCTGGAATATTTTTAGTGTGCCCAAAAGAAACTCTGTACTCGCTCAGGCCGGGTGAGGTGGCTCGTGCCTGTAATCCCAGCACTTTGAGAGGCCAAGGTGGGCAGATCACTTGAGCTAGGGAGTTCGACACCAGCCTGGGCAACATGGCGAAACCCTGTCTTTACTAAAAATACAAAAATTAGCTGGGCATGGTGGTACGTACCTGTAGTCCCAGCAACTTGGGAGGCTGAGAGAATCACCTGAGCCCAGGAGGTCGAGGCTGCAGTGAGCCATGATCAGGCCACTGCATTCTAGCCGAATGGGTGATGGCGTGAGACCCTGTCTCAAAAAAATAAATAATCTTTTTACTCATTAGCAGTTCCCAAGCTTCCCTCCCCTCCCTCACCACTGCCAGCCCGAGGGCAACCACAATTCTTTCTTTCTCTATGGATTTGCCTATTCTGTTCTGAATCTTTCTTTTTTTTTTTTTTTTTTTTGAGATGAAGTCTCACTCTGTTGCCTAGGCTGGAGTGCAATGGCATGATCTCGGCTCACTGCAACCTCCAACTACCGGGTTCCAGCCATTCTCCTGCCTCAGCCTCCCAAGTAGCTACAGGTGCCTGCCACCACACCCAGATAATTTTTGTATTTTTTAGTAGAGAGGAGTTTCACCATATTGACCAGGCTTGTCTCGAACTCCTGACCTCGTGATCTGCCCACCTCAGCCTCCCAAAGTGCTGGGATTACAGGCATGAGCCACCACACTCTTTTTTTTTTTTTTTTTTTTGAGACAGAGTTTCACTCTGTCACCCAGGAGTACAGTGGCATGGTCACAGCTCACTGCAGCCTCCGCCTCCCAGGTTCAAGTGATTCTCCTGCCTCAGCCTCCCGAGTAGCTGGGATTACAGGCGCCTGCTACCACACTCGGCTAATTTTTGTATTTTTAGTAGAGACTGGGTTTCACTGTGTTGATCAGGCTGGTCTCAACCTCATGATCCACCCACCTCGGCCTCCCAAAGTGTTGAGATTACAGGAGTGAGCCACCACGACCGGCCTTATTCTGAATATTTCGTATAGATAGAATCTTAGAACGTGTGATCTTTGTGTCTACCTTATTTCACTTCACATAATGTTTTCAATGTTCATCTGTATTGTAGCCATAGCAGTGCTTCATTCCTTTGTATAGCTGAATAACAAAACTCCCTTGTATGGATAGACCACACTTTGTTTACCCATTTATCAGTTAGTGGACATTTGTGTTGCTTCCACTTTTTGGTTATTGTGAATAACGCTGCTGTGAGCATTTGTGTACAGGTTTTTGTATGGACACGTTTTCCATGTTCTTGGGTATATACCTAGGAATGGAATTGCTGGGTCATATGGTAATCTATATTTAACCTTTCTGAGGAGCTGCCAGGCTATTTTCCAAAGTGACCTTACCGTTGTACATTCCTAACAGCAGTGTAAGAGGGTTCCAGTTTCTGCACATCCTGCCAGTTCTTGTTATTTGTCTTTTTTAATTTTAATTTTATTTTTTTTGAGACAGTCTCACTCTGTTGCCCAGGCTGGAGTGCAGTGGTGTAATGTCAGCTCACTGCAACCTCTGCCTCCTGGGTTCAAGTGATTCTCCTGCCTCAGCCTCCCCAGTAGCTGGGAGTACAGGTGTGTGCCACCATGCCCGGCTAATTTTTGTATTTTTAGTAGAGACAGGGTTTCACCATGTTGGCCAGGCTGGTCTGGAACTCCTGACCTCAGGTGATCCACCTGCCTTGGCCTCCCAAAGTACTGGGATTACAGGCATGAGCCACCATGCCCGGCTTATTTTCTTTTTTAAAATAATAGACATCTTAGTGGGCGTGAAGTGGTATCTCACTGTGGTTTAATTCCCTTATTCTTATACAATGATTGTTCCCATTTTTCTTTATGGCTTTTATGTTTTTGTCCATAGCCTATATTTCCTTACAGTGGCATATCCTGTTTTGTTTTGTTTTTACCCTGACTTAGCTTATTTTCTTTCTTTATTAATTTTTATTTTGTTTTTTAGAGAAAAGGTCTCACTCTGTTGCCAGGGTTGGAATGCAAAGGCACAATTGTAGCTCACTTGCAACTTCTGGGCTCAAACAACCCTCCCACCTCAGCCTCCCAAAGTGCTGAGCCACTGTCCCTGGCCTAGCTTAATTACTTCTTCTTTTTTTTTTTTTGAGACAGAGTTTCACTCTTGTTGCCCAGGCTGGAGTGCAACGGTGCAATCTTGGCTCACTGCAACCTTTGCCTCCTGGGTTCAAATGATTCTCTGTCTCAGCCTCCTGAGTAGCTGGGATTACAGGTGCACACCACCCCACACACCCAGCTAATTTTTGTATTTTTAGTAGAGACAGGGTTTCACCCTGTTGGCCAAGTTGCTCTCGAACTCCTGACCTCAGGGGATCCACCCACCTTGGCCTCCCACAGTGCTGGGATTACAGGTGTGAACCACCGTGCTCAGCCAGCTTAATTTCTTAAACACTTCCTGGTACTGCCAGTCATAAAACACTTCTTGGTACTGCTACTTATAAGGCATCATTGTAATGCTAACAAATGCTCTTGTAAAGGGGCACCCAGGGATCTGGGGAGACTCTTGGGTGTGAGGCGGAGGAAGCTGAGGTGCCCTAGGAAAACAGGCATTTCTCTGTACCCACAGGCTACTGCTACTATAAGCTCCAGGCTGACTTTTCCTCGGACCACCTGGGTTGTTTCACCAAGTGCCGGAAGCCATGCAGGTGAGTGTCCCTTGCCGAGGGTACAGGTTGGGTACAATACAGGTTACCCAGCCAAACCTTTGAGTGGGAGAGCTCTGCCCCCAACACTGAGCACCTTTTTCCATCCCCAGTGTGACCAGCTACCAGCTCTCTGCTGGTTACTCACGATGGCCCTCAGTGACATCCCAGGTAGAGTGTGGGGAAGGGACGGGTGGCAGATGTGTGTATCCATGCAATGCTGTGGCCTTCTCTGGGTGTATGTATGAGTGTGTTTGACACAACCCTATCCCTGTAAGCCTGAAGAGTATGGGATGACCTTGATGACACCCCCATTCTTTCCTAGGAATGGGTCTTCCAGATGCTATCCCGGCAGAACAATTACACCATCAGCAACAAGAGGTCAGTCCGGCCGCAGGAAAGGGATCTTTGGGAGGGAAAATAGACCTAGGAACAGGGGTCGATGTGGCTCATTAGACGAAGGTCCAGGAAGTTCATCCTCTGCCATTTCTTCCTGCCCTCTGCCCCACACCTAAGGAACGGAGTGGCCAAAGTCAACATCTTCTTCAAGGAGCTGAACTACAAAACCAGTTCTGAGTCTCCCTCTGTCACGGTGGGTCCTGCCTGGATGGAACCTGTGATGCTCTGGGGGTCTGTCTTAGCAGGGCAGCTGTCGGGGAAAACCAAAAGGTTGTCTCTGTAGGGTCAGAAGGCTCTGGGTCTCCGAGGCAGGGAACCAAAGAAGAGGGTCAGGGGGAGTTTGGGAGGGCTGAACGAAGGAGGTCGGCCGGGGCATGTCTCTGGGGGTGGTGGGAGGGACAGGCATGCCAGATGCTGGGGGGGATGGTGCTCGAGCCATGTCCCCATTGCAGCTGCCCCTGACTGTGGGGCCAGTTCTCAGTTTTCTCTGGGTGACACTGACCAGAAGCAGAGACAAGGAGCCCAGGGGGCCGCTGCGAGGCTGAGAGGACTCGGGTGTCCTCAGGGATGAAGGGAAACAGCTTGGTGAGGAGGGATGGGGGCTCCTCTGCCAGAGTCCGCCCAGAGCTGTCTGCCCCATCATCAGTGTGCCTCTCCTCTCACAGATGGTCACCCTCCTGTCCAACCTGGGCAGCCAGTGGAGCCTGTGGTTCGGCTCCTCGGTGCTGTCTGTGGTGGAGATGGCCGAGCTCATCTTTGACCTGCTGGTCATCACGTTCCTCATGCTGCTCCGAAGGTTCCGAAGCCGATACTGGTCTCCAGGCCGAGGGGGCAGGGGTGCTCAGGAGGTGGCCTCCACCCCCGCATCCTCCCTCCCCTCCCACTTTTGCCCCCACCCCACGTCTCTGTCCTTGTCCCAGCCGGGCCTTGCTCCCTCCCCAGCCTTGACAGCTCCTCCCCCTGCCTATGCCACCCTGGGTCCCTGCCCATCTCCAGGGGGCACCACAGGGGCCAGCTCCTCTGCCTGTCCTCTGGGGGGGCCCTGAGAGAGGAGAGGTTCCTCTCACCAAGGCAGATGCTCCCCTGGTGGGAGGGGGCTGGCCTTGGCAGGACTGAAGCACGTGTAGGGCTTCCACTCAGAGCCGCCCAAACTGTCTTTGATGTGTGGAGGGGAAGGAGATGGGTAAGGGGTTCAGGAAGTTGCTCCAAGAACAGTGGCCAATGAAGCTGCCCAGAAATGCCTTGGCTCCGGCTCCGTGCCCCTTGGAACTGCCTCTGAGCGCTCTGGTTTCCCCACTCAACTGCAGACAAGTCTCCTTTTCCCTTGAATCAGCCAAGCCAAACTTGGAGCTTTGACAAGGAACTTTCCTAAGAAATGACTGATGACCAGAACAAAACACAACCAAGGGTACACGCGGGCATGCACGGGTTTCCTGCCCAGCGACAGCTAAAGCCAGCCCCCAATTGGCCTGGCCAAACGGCTCTTCAGTGACACAGATGTCTGCTCCTTCTCTTGAACTTGGGTGGGAAACCCCGCCCAAAAGCCCCCTTTGTTATTTCTTAGGCAGTTCTCCTTCCCTGACTCCCCAGGTGAGGGCTAGAGCGGACCCATGTAGTAAAGGCGGCCCCAGGGCTCCTCTAGCCTCATATCCGTGCTCTCACGGAGCCATGCCCTGGCGTCCCTGCCCTGTGCCTTTCATATCTCAAGTCTGCTCAGGATATTTCCTCAGCCTGAAGGCTTCCCCAGCCATCTGCCGGAGAACTCCTATGCATCCTTCAGAACCCTGCTCAGACACCGTTACTTTTGTGAAGGCTTCCGTCCCATCTTGTCCTTCCCAGAATTGATGGCTGCCCCTTCTCCTGGGCTTCTATAGCACGCTGTGTCATCTGCTGGAGTGCTGCTGTTGTGTCATACTTTCTTGTGCATTTGTGTCTCCCTCCCCAACAGACTGTCAGGGCATTGTGGTCAGGGACTGAATCTTTCCCATTTACATATGCTCCAGGTCTAGCCCATCATCCTGCTTGGAGCAAGTGGGCAGGTGCTCAATAAATGTTTGTTGCATAAAGGAATGTCTGGAGAGCTGGATGGGGTGCCATGAAGGGGCCAGGGAGTGGATACAAGTCACTGCCCAAGCTTCTGGGTGGTCCCGGGGTTGGGGGAGGGTATAGACTCCCATGCCCCTTGGCTGCACCATGGAAGTGACCAGTCTTCACGGGGTCTTAAGAGGGACAAACTGTCTGGTGAATTCCTCCATGGGCGTTGCTGCTATGTGCCGGTGGCCATTTTAGGGCAGAAGGGGGAGGACATGGTGCCACCCCCTCAGGGGACCTACCTGGCAGTGTTTGGGGAGACTTGCCCTGTCCAGTGTCTGAACCTCCTTTTCCTTCTCTACTGTAGTCACCATCATCACTAACCTCCCACTCCATTTGCTGAGTCTCACTCAACACCCGGCGACAATGAACCCTCATCTGCCCACCTCCCATCAGCAGCCTGGTGGTGGTGGAGGATGATGAGGCTCAGGCGAGTTTCTCCTGGAACTGCAAAGCCTTATATAGTCTTATTCATACATGATTGCAGAAAGGAACACCAGGAATCTTCCCAGCTTTAGTAAAGGAGCGACTGCGGTCTTGGGAAGGGCTGAAGGATTTGTGAGCGGAACCCCAGCTCTCTAATCCTGGTTTCTCCCCAACTCCAGCATAAGACCTAGAATCCAGAAGCAGCCCTTTCTCACCATCTTTGGGGATTCTGTCCCTGCCACCTTAGTCTTGTTCATCTTTTCTTTTCTTTTCTTTTCTTTTCTTTTCTTTTTTGAGACAGAGTCTCACCCTGTAGCCCAGGCTGGAGTGCAGTGGCGCGATCTTGGCTCACTGCAACCTCCGCCTCCCTGGTTCAAGCAATTCTCCTGCCTCGGCCTCCTGAGAAACTGGGATTACAGGTGTGCACCACCACGCCTGGCTATTTTCTTTTTCTAAAAATTTTTAGTAGAGACGGGGTTTCACCATGTTGGCCAGACTGGTCTCCAACACCTGACCTCATGATCCGCCTGCCTCAGCCTCCCAAAGTTCTGGGATTACAGGCATGAGCCACCACGCCCGGCCTAGTCTTATTCATCTTAATTACAGTCTCCCTGTTCTGAGAAGCCAAAGGAGAAAGGGACTCAGGGAAAGAGGAGAAGGAGCTGGTGACAGGGGTAGGAAGGTAGGCAGGGTCGTGACCTGAAACGGTGTGACAGCTGCTGACTTCCCTTTCCTAGATTGGAGCTGACGAAGGGGAAATGGTGTTGCCTCAGCAGTCTCCTCCGTCAGAGCCCTCAGGCACACACTGCCCTTGTCTGCCCCCTCAGCCTCAGCCTTGGCCTGCCTGGTCCCCAGCGCCCTGTCCTTTGGCTGATGCAGGAGGACCTGCCAGACGCAGCCAGGTGTATCACGGATGACTGCAGTCAGCTCCCCCAGGATCCTGCTTCTCCTGCCTCCTGCTTTTTTCCCCCTGAGCTGTCTCCTTATCTTCATTCTCTTGTCTGTGGGTCACTCCTGGACCCTGGGGTTAGGAGTTGAAATCAGGCTGTTAGCAATAAAAGGGTTTAAGTTGACTTATTTTCCTTATCAGGCTTAGTAGGTGAAGTGACTCGCTAAGGTTCATAATTCTTACAGAACCAGCCGTGAACCCAGGTCCCTTTCTATGACTCACCCTGCCACACTGTGACACATGCAGTCTAAATGGCAGGGCAGGGGCAAGAACCCATGTCACCTGCACTTGGAGTCCAGTGACCCTTTGGGTTAAGCATGTGCCTGTGTGTGTGTGTGTGTGTGTGTGTTTCGTGATGGGGAGGAGGGTCACTGCTATCGGTAGCTGTTTTCTTCATCCTTTTTTCTACAAACCCTAACAGCTGATTCTGTCATTCCTCGTCTGTCCTTCTCCTGTTTCTGCATCTCCTCCAACCATGATTTTTTTCTATCCATGGAGGGATGATGGTCTCATTCTCACCTCCTCCATGAAACGTGCCCGTTTTTCATATTCCAAGATCCACCCACTTCTCACCGTCTTTTCTTTTTTTTCTAAACAAAATTTTATTCAACAATTTAATACTACATGTGTCAAAGTTGTAAAGTTATTGAGTAAGTAAGCATTTATCCTAAATATTGAGAAATATTCTGCGTTTGTGCCAGGCTATGTGTCATGGCTTTGGCACTTTTAGACTATTAGAAATACCTTGTAGCATTAAAAATAGGACATTGAAGTCATGTTTTTTTTTGCAGCCCTCTCCCACACCACACTCCCCTGTATCACTTATTTCCTGAAGTTGTTATTAATCATTAACACAACTAGCTGGGCACAGTGGCATGTGATGGTAGTCTTAGCCCCTCAGAAGGCTGAGGTGGGAGGCTAGCTTGAGGCCAGGAGTTCTAGGTTAGGTGAACTATGATTGCACCATTGCACTTTAGCCTGCATGACAGAGCAAGCCCCTGTTTCAAAAAAAATTAATTCTCATCATGCCATCACTCATTGAATGCTTAATATATGGCAAACACTTGCTAACACTTCACACGCTTGATTTAAGCATCAAGCCAGCTCTTTGAAGGGTACCAGCAGGTTTCCCAGTTTTCAGATGAGCAGATGGAAGTTCTTCTCTCTGCTTCATATTGGAAACTTGCACTTGATTCTAAGACCCCCACTTCTTCAAGAACTCTGCTTTGGGTTCGCTTCTGCTGTCCCTGGGGTCTCCCTTCGTGATGGTGGTGAGCTCCTTCCTCTCTGAGTCCAGCTTCAGCCCTACAGTTCTCCAGAAGCTGGACGATTGGGTGTAGTGAAGTCAGCTCCCCCTGCAGTGCAGGACACCAAAGTGCCATTCTCATCTACAGATCACAGAGGGGAGGCCAGGAAGAGCCAGGGAGGGTGGTCTTGGGGCTTGGAGGTCATCTCAGAGGGAGAAGGGGTGAGGAGCTCTGATTTCAAGTTCCGAAGCCCTAGGACCTCCCTCTTCTCTGACTCCCTTCATTTCTAGCAGCCTCAGCTGCTGCAGGCCCTTGGATGGGGCTGGGTGTAGGGAAGGTCACTGTACTCAGAAGATAGTTGGGTAAATGTTGTATCTTTGTTGTAGGATTCTTTTGGGAGATATCTGCATCAGTGGGGATGGCATAAGGATATCTGCGTCAGATGGGATGACCCAGAGTCAGGATGTGGGGTCTGACTCAAAGTGACAGAAAAAGCAGCAGTGTGTCTCTCACTAGCCAAAAGGGGCCCTTGGACCGGGAATCGGGAGTCTGGTGTTCTCTACTGGCTCTGCCTTCTGGCACACCGGGTCTCTGGACCTCAGTTTTCTTCTCTATAAAACCAGGAGGTTGGCCAGACACAATGGCTCACAGCTGTAATCCTAGCACTTTGGGAGGCTGAAGTGGGCAGATCTCTTGGGCCCAGGAGTTCAAGACCAGCCTGTGAAACAGGGTGAAACCCTGTCTCTACAAAAAATACAAAAATTAGCCAGGCCTGGTGGTGGGCACCTATAGTCCCAGCTATTTGGGAGGCTGAGGTGGGAGGATTACTTGAGCCCAGGAGGTCGAGGCTGTAGCATTGCACTCCAGCCTGGGAAACAGGGTGGATCCTCATAACAAAAACAAAAATGAAAAACAAGCAAACAAAGAAATGAAAAAAACCTAGGGGGTTGGAGTAGATGATCTCTAGGGTCAGTTATAATTGTTGTATTAGACTATTTGGGAAAAGGGCCTTGGGAATATACAAGGAAAACCTGATGGAAATACCTTTATTTCCACAGCAGCTTCATGTGTCTCGTTGATCCCCATGGCATCACTTTCCACATGGAGTGGGCAGGCATTGTTACCACTATTTAATAAACGAGGAACCAACAGAGGCTTAGGAGAGGAGTTGCCTGATGCCCCATGATTGGTGGCAGAGCTAGGATCAGCAGTGGGGCAGTGGGGCAGGGGGGACCTGGCCAGGCAGAGACTGGATGAGACCTGGGGTAAGTAGTGGCAGGGACCCAGTCAGGGCAGAAAACGAGGGTTAGGACTTACTTTGAGATTTGGATTGGACAAGTAAATTCCCAAGAAAGAGGGAGGCTTGGAGGCTAGTGAAGAACTCTGGAGTAAACAAAGGGGAGTGCCAGTAAGGGACGTGGACTACTTATGATGCGTCAGACACTTATCTATATCTCTCCTGTCTAAACAAATCCTTACAGGAACCCCAGGACACAGGTTATCTCCACTCTGCAAATTGGAAAACAGACCCAGAGAGGTTCAGTTATGTGTCCAGGACCACCCAGCTAAGAAGCTAAGCATTCTGACCTGGAACCCAGTGACTCTGACTCCCAAGCTCTAGGTGTCTTCACTGCTGTGTTCCATTTGGGAAAGGCTGGTGATGGGGGGAGGGGCTTATTGCACCCTGGTGTTTGGTTGGGAGTGGTCAGATTGGTGGGTTCGGATTGGTGGGTTCGGGGTGCAAGGCGGCCGGATCTGGGACTCCCGTGCTTGTGACTGGGGCTTACAAAGAGTTAACCCGCCTCCCGCCTCCTCCTCCAGCTCTTCCTGGTGCGCTGTTGCAACACCGCCTCACTCTGCCTCACTGTTCCCCTCCCACCTCCTCTCTCCTCCTCTCTACTTTAATTTTCTCAGAATTCTCTGCACCCAGGCTCCAGTTCTAGCCTTTGGGGTTCAAGATCCCTGGGACCGGACCGTGGTCTCTATGCCCGAGTCTCAACAACCCTCAACTGTCACCCCAAGACACTCGTGACGTCCTGGACAGACCGAGACGAGACTCGGGAAGCCTCCTGCGCTGCCACTGCCACACTGCCCCGAGCCCAAATGGGGGAGTGAGAGGCCATAGGTGTCTGGCATGGGCCTCCCCATCGTGCCTGACCTGCTGCTGCCACTGGTGAGACCAGGGAGAAAGGGAAGAGTGGGCTGGTGGGCGAGGCCCTGCCCGGCCGGCGTGGGCACTATCCGGGAGGGGGCTGAGCCTCTCCTGCCCCGGCCTGGCCGGCCTGGCTCTGGCGCCAGCCTCAGGCCGGCAGGTCCTAACGTCAGACGCTGCCAGTGTGGGGTTCCCCATTCATCCGCCTCTTGGAGTAGGGGCTGCGCTGAGGCAGGGGAACTGGAGAAGTTCGAAAGGGATAGGGTAAAAGGAAGCCCTGGCCCCTGACAGCGTGGGAGTTTGCCGGAGCCGCGGGAACGGGGGGCAGGTGATATAGGTCGAGGGTGGGGCAGATTTGGCGGGGAAAGGAAAGGAGTGGGAGTAGGAAGGTTAGTGCTCCGGGAGCCCAGACGGTCCTAAATGCTGTCCCTCTGGTCAGCTGGCTGGCCTGAAGTGTGTCGGGCTGTGGGTAGGCGAGGTTGCCTGTGGAGCCTGGCTCAGCGCCGCCTGTAGGGCAGGAGTAAGGCAGCCAGTGAAGTGGAGAGAGTGAGTCCAGGAGCGACGCGTTGGTGTGGTGGGTTTGGGATGCTCGTGGGGGCAGGTATTTGAGAATGGGCTGGGACACAGGATGGGGCAGGGCAACCCAGTGGACAGCGCCCCAGTGTCCCGGCCTCTCACCTGGGGACATTCCTTACCCTTCTGCCTGCTGGTAGGCAGGTGGCTCCTGTGGGACTGACTCTTCCCAGGGAGCTAGCACTACCCCCACCTGGAAAGTGTCCTTGGGCCTGTGCTCCAGCCTCCCCTCCCCCACCCCGCTTCCCACAGACCTAAACAACAATCCCTTGGTTTCTGATTCTACAGTTCAGTTTGGGGAAGTTGGTAGAAAGTTGTTTCGTCACTGGAAAATGTCCCTTTCTCTGACCTCGGCCTTGTCTTAATGTACCCTTGATCATCCTCCATGTCTTGGTTGGGGAATCATCCCATTCAGTCACCCTGGGCCCATCAAATCGGGCAGATTTTCCCTGCCCTGTTGTGGCCTTGCCCTGCCCGGCCTCCGAGAGCTGTGCCTACCTCCTCTCTCTTACACTCTTCCTCTCCCACCATTCCTTTCTTTCCAACAATCTCCCCACACTCTCCTCAGACTTCCAAGGGCCTCTTTTTTGAAATCCTTTCTCTCTAGTACCCTTGCACCTCCTCTCTGCTCCGCTTTGGTCCCACATTTCCAGACCCAGGTCCCCAAGCGGCACGTCTCCGTCAGAGTCTGACTCTTCTCCTTCTCCCTCCTCCTGCCTCCTTAGTTTCACCCCCTCTTCCCTTCTCCCCACTGTCCTTCCCCCAGGGTCTCCCCACCAGACAGCTGCCCTGACATCCTGCTTCTGTTTTCTGTTTGGGGTGGCCCTGGCTCTCTCACGTACCAGCGACATGAGCAAGAGCAGGTTTTATAACCTAACCTTCCATGCTTTCATTTCTTTATCTCCAAAATGGATGTCATAGTCATGACCTCATACTGTTCTGAAAATTGACTAGACTGATACATGTTAAGTGTTCATTTGATTTATTAAGTGTGTGCTCTGGGCTAGACACTGTGATAGGTGCTGGGATTACAGCAGAGAACAAAATCCCTGCTCATAGCTTTGTTCATCGGGGGAAGAGGTTGCAGCAAATAGAAAGCACTCAATAAAGTTTGTATATTGCTCTGATTAGTAGTAATTACTTGGTGGCTGCCTGTCTGGAAGACAGAGGCTAAAGGTAGCAAGAACAGGTAAAGGAAAGTGCCTGGGGCCTGGGTGCTTCAGCCCGGGTGGGATTATGTCTCCTAAGGGACAGAAGCGTGGTCTGGAGTTGAGGGGAAGGGGAAACCAAGACAGTGCAACATCGTTCTGAATTTCTCACCACTCACTGGGCAATGCAGAGCTCACAGTGTGTGCGCATGTGTGTGTGTGTGTGTGTGTGTGTGTGTGTGTGTGTCTGTGTGTGAGGTGGGGTAGGGGAGTAGACAAGAATGATACAGGAGAGAGTGTGGCAAAGCAAACAGGATTTTGCTGCTCTCAAAGAGCTTACAGCCTAAGAACCAAGACAGCTTACAGTGAAAAATGATTTCAGAGCAATCCCGAGGAAAATGCATTGTGATGTGGTGTCCTGAGCACCAATGGAAAGAGGAAGAACTGGGGAAGCAGATGGGCCTTAGTCCACGGCCCTGCCTTGCTTAGCAAGTCTCAGCTCCTGTGTTCAGTGTCACAATATTCAGGAGCTTCCTCAGGCTGCTTCGGTGTCCTTCGCTGTGCAACTGGAGTGCTCCCTATATAGATCTCAGGGCCTACGACTGACTGTCTTTGACCCAACCGAGAGCTCTTTTTTGTTTGTTTGTTTTTGAGACGGAGTCTCGCTCTTGTTGCCCAGGTGGGAGTGCAATGGCGTGATCTCGGCTTACTGCAACCTCTGCCTCCCAGGTTCAAGCAACTCTCCTGCCTCAGCCTCCCTAGTAGCTGGGATTATAGGCCTGCGCCACCATGCCCGGCTAATTTTGTATTTTTTTTAGTAGAGACGGGGTTTCACCATGTTGGTCAGGCTGGTTTCGAACTCCTGACCACCTTGGGTGATCCACCCGCCTCAGCCTCCCAAAGTGCTGGCTGAGAGCTCTTGAGAGCACGAGCTGTGTACTATCCATCACAGCATCCCTAGCACCCACACAGGACCTGTCACATAAACTGTACCCCTTTACTATTTGCTGAATGAATTAAGGAACAAGAGATGGGTCAGATGGGATGAGGGAGGGAAAGCCTCATAGAAAAGTGGATATGATACTGACAGCTGAAGTCACTGCCTGGCAGGGTAGCTAGAAAGGAGGGAGGCAGAGTCGGAGGCTGATGTAAGGAAAAGGAGAGCAATGGAAAGATGGGATTTTGTGTTGATGGGCAGGGTGGTAGGAAGCCAGACACCTTGGCGGGAGTGGAAAGATCATGTTGAGAAACACTAAGAAATGAGAATGGGAACATTAGAGGGAGTGGGGGAGAGGATGGAGGAAGAATGTTGAATGTGGTCCCAGGTGAAGGAATTCATTCATTGATTTATTCAGAAGCTGTTCTGATACATGTTAAGTGTTCACTTGATTTTTTAAGTGCGTGCTCTGGGCTAGACACTGTGATAGGTGCTGGGATTACAGCAGAGAACAAAATCCCTGCTCATAGCTTTGACAGCCCATCAGGGGAATAGGTTGCAGCAAATAGAAAGCACTCAATAAACCCTAAGATCTTGACATTAAATAAAGTTTGTATATTGCTCTGATTGGTAGTAATTACTGGGTGGCTGCCTGTCTGGAAAACAGAGGGTAAAGGTAGCCTGAACAGGTAAAGGGAAGTGCCTGGGGCCTGGGGTGCTTCAGCCCAGGTAGGCTTATGTCCCCAGGGGACACTCTGTGCCTGGACTGTGATTAGAAGTGAGGCATCTCAGACGGGTGCCGCGGCTCACGCCTGTAATCCCAGCACTTCAGGAGGCCGAGGCGTATGGGTTGCTTGAGTCCAGGAGTTTGAGACCAACCTGGACAACACAGCAAAACCCCATCTCTACAGAAAATATAAAGATTAGCAGGGCATGGGGGGCATGTTTGTCATCCCAGCTACTCGGGAGACTGAGCTGGGAGGATCGCTTGAGTCCAGGAGGAGGAGGTTGTAGTGAGCACTGAACACACCACTGCATTCCATCCTGGTGGTGGAGGTTGCAGTGAGCTATGATTGTGCCATTGCACTTCACCCTCGGCAACAGAGTGGGACCCTGTTTCAAAAAAGAAAAAAGAGTGTCAAAAAAGAAGTGAGGCATCTCTAGAAGTGCTCATTCAGATCATTTCCATGACCATGGAAATGGTGTTTGGAGCCAGGTCCTGGAGATGAACAGAAGTTCACACACTTGTGCATGCAAGTTAAAGCCTGAATGTACTGCTGCCCACTGGCTGGGCATGATGGCTCATGCCTATAATCCCAGCACTTTGGGAGGCTGAGGTGGGTAGATCACGAGGTCAGGAGTTCAAGACCAGCCTGGCCAAGATGGTGAAACCCCGTCTCTACTAAAAGTACAAAAATGAGCCGGGCATAGTGGCAGGAGCCTGTAATCCCAGCTACTCAGATGACTGAGGCAGGAGAATAACTTGAACCAGGGCAGCAAAGGTTGCAGTGAGCCGAGATCGAGCCACTGCATTCCAGCGTGGGTGACAGAGTGAGACTCTGTCTCAAATAAAAAAAGCCTGAACGCAGATAAGGAAGTGTGTAGGGTGAATGGGAGCAGGAGAGAGGCTGGGAGACAGCTTCAATAACCCAGGTGTGAGGCAACCTGGGGATGCGGAGAGGACGGAGAGGTCACAGAGGGAGGCCTGGCAAGATGAACTGACACATGGGATGGCAGCAAGGATAGGGACGGGGACCTGGGGAGAGAGCGTGGCAAGGTCCCAGCATTTGTCCGGGAAGTCGATGGTGTGACATTTGTCTAGGTGAGGAGACAGATGAATTCCATCTGGGGCATGTTAAGAGTCAGGGGAATGGTCACGTGGAAGTGTGTACCTACCAAGCTAGAGCAGAGGTGCTCAAGGTTCTTTCTGCCTTTGTATCATTCGGACGCACTGTATTCACTCCTCAGTGCTTCTCAAAAGGAGAGGAGCACACCAGACTCTTCAGTATGGGTGTGTGTGTGTTTGTGTGTGGGGAGATGGGGGAATGGTATGAAAACTCTCCCCTGGAGATAAATATATTCCTACCAGGGTGCTGTCTCCTCACCTCCCTCTTTGGGGATCACTGGCTTCCACCAGAGTGGAAGACAGATGTGTCATTAGATTGATCAGTTGATCCATATTTATCTGCTCCCAGTCTGGAGGCCTGGTTCTGGGAGCTGAGAGGACACCAGGGGAGGATGAGATACTTTCTGACCAAGACCTTCTTTGATCTCTCATCTTACGAGGTGCGTGGTCACTTTGGGGAGATCATATCTGTCACCCAACATAACCATATTATGATAAGAGCCAAAAGTTCACATGATTCAAGTTCACAGGGGCTAAGGGTCTAAGGAGCTGGGATGGAGGAAACAGACAACATCAATGGAGGCTTCATGGAAGGGAGATGGGATCTCAACTGGGCCCTCGGAGGAGAAGCTGCCATGACCTCCCCCCAAGATCTTGACATTAAATGAACAGATGTGTGAATGCAGGGGAAAGGAAGACTAATTGAGTCCTTGCAAGGTGGCTGGATCAGGGTCAGACCACAAGGTAGATCTCAGCTTCGCCTCCCCACTCCGCAGCCCCAGCACAGGAAGTCACACTTTAAAGCCTCCCTTGGCGGAAATTGCGGGGGAGTTGGAGGGGTGTTGGGCCACCCCCTCAACTGTCTCTCCACAGGCACCCCAGCTTCCTGCCCTTCCCCTGCTCTAGGCTGGAGTCTGGGCCTGCAGAGCTCAGCTCCCTTTCCTGCTGTTTTGCTTCACTTATGCAACTGCTGAGGACTGGGCTCACTGCGCCAGCTGGTGCCAGCAGTGGTGCCCACGTCGGGGGAGTCTGAGGGTTCTGGCTCCTGAGGGTCAGGGAGGTCTGATCTGGAGCATTCTGGGGGCCAGGGGAAGCCTGGGGAGCAGGGCCAGTTCCTCCATCTGGCATCACTTCTTGCCTGCTCCCTTATTCCTGGAAGTGGGTGCTCAGGGCTCTGGAGCCTTTCCTGTGCTGCCAGTGGGCTCGGGGAGGGGCTGTGAAGGCTCAGAACTGGCCTTATTTCCTAGGGATTGTCTGGGGCCCCAGGGAGGCCCCCAAACCTAGCACAACTGGCCGGAACCAGGCTGGCTGTGGGAATGCGGTGAACCCAGGGTGGGAGGGCAGCCTTGGCCTGCTTCCTACTGGGACTGGGGAGAGTCGGGGGCTGGAGCGAGAGCTCATTGAACGGGTTTAGCTGCTGGAGACTTGTTGAACTGGTAGAAGGAGTGGGGCGGGGCCTCAGCTAAAGGATGCTGAGGGGCAAGGAGGAGCCAAGTGGTCCTCAGGGAGGCGGGGGCACTGACCTGATGGGTGGAAGCCAGGGTCAAGGGAGACTTCCCTTTGGGATGGAACGGGGAGAGGGAGGCATTTCCCGGAACAAGTGGGCCAAGTGGGACAGGGGTCTGTGGCCTGGCTCTTTGAATGGAGACGGGTTGAAAGGGGGTTGAGTGGGGATGGGAAGGAGGGACTGGGTCATAGGAAGAAGGGATTAATGGAGTCCCACGAGCAGGCTAGTGCCTTCTGGCTTTCTGCTGACTCACGACCCTGAGGAGCTGGGGAAGCTGCTAGTTCCCTCTCCCCCTCCCTAGATCTCCCTCCCTCTGGCCTGAGTCACTGGGGCGGAGTTGCTGGGAAAAGATTTCCCTTTCCCGGATCTGACTTAACCCCCAGAGTACTGGAGAGAGGGGAACACGTGGCCTGAGAAAGCCTCTCTCCCTCCCTCCCTCCAGGGATGCTCATCCCCCAGTGGCCAGAGGTCCCTCTAAAGCTTCCTTCAAGGCTGTCTGGGTCTGGCGTCCCCCCGTTCTTCATCCTGACTCTGTCTCTGCCTGTTGACTCTGCCTCAAGCCCCCTGGATGGGATCCAAAGTGCCAGTGACCTTAGATGCCCCAATGTCTTCTTCGGGTAAAGGAACCACACTTTCAGGATTGGGAAGTTCTTCCCATCACCACCCCAAGCCCTTCCTGTTGCCCTGGACGCCCCAGTCCTATTTCAGGGGAGGTGGCACGGTGTTGGCTGGCGTGGGCTGGGAAAGGTTGCTGTCCTCTGAGGGGGGCGCACACCTCCGCCCGCCAGGGTTGGGGCTGCTGCCGTGTTAGTTCTGTTTGGCTTTGCAAGTTTGCGGCTGAGGCTTGGGCTTCCGGGCCTGCGCAGCTGCAGCTGCAGCGTCTCCCAGTGGCTGACTCAGGGCGTGACTGGCCTCCTGCTCGGAAATGTGGAGCTGGAGAGGCTGGGCAGCTGTGGGCTGCCTGGCCCTCCTTCCCTGGCCTGGGGTTTCTGTGACCTGGTGAGTCTGTTGCTCCCCAGTGTTTAATAGACGTTGAGGACACCCTCTTATCTTTACATAAAGTGGCTCTTACAGCAGAGAAAAAAAAAATCAAAGCCCAGGGAAAACCAGAAATGAAACTGGCAGAGATCAAAGTCCCAGGCTGGAGCTAAATATTCACTCCTGGCTTTGCTTTCCTGGCACTGATGTCAGAACAGGGCAAGCTGTTTAGCTGCTGCGGGGTTGACCTGAGGCTGTAAAGCATACCTTCCAGAATGCCATGGCGTGCAGGGGGCTCTGGGACCCCCCAGCACGTCTTCAGCTCTGACCTGACCCTCATCCAAGCTGGGTCACCAGCCTTGGCCAGCAATATTTGCCTGTGACCTGTACACCTTTGCCCACTCCTGCCCCCATCTCAACTTCATCTCCCATCTACCCATTCAGGACCCACGACCTTTCCCTTTTACTCCCCTCCCCATTTGTCCTTGCCAACCCTGGGCGTTTGTGTAGATTATGAGGTGGAGGGGATGGGCCAGGGAATGTGAGGGCAGGAGGCCGAATAAGGTCTGATACAAACGGGTAAATAAACTTCCTTCTGCTTCTGCCCACTCCCCAGGAGTGGTGCTCACAGGAGTATCGCCCAGCCCCACCTGCGCTGACTTTTCAGAAAGCTTTTCATGGTGTGACATACTCCCGGGATGTGCACAGATCCTCACTGATTAGCTCTGTGAATGTTCACAAAGCGATCCCACTGTGAACCCGGCACCCAGATGGAGAAACACTGCCCCAATCTTTAGGGCTCTTGTTGGAAGAAAGGGCCAACAAGCCCTGAAGTGACCTGCCAAGTCCCAATCAAAAACACATCCTTTCAACATCTGCCCCGTGTCCAGCACTGTTAGCGGCTGTGGGGGATTTCACAGTGAGGATCAAATACAGTGCTGTAACCCTAGCACTGTGGGAGGCCAAGGTGGGAGGATCACTTGAGCCCAGGATTTTGAGACCAGCCTGAGCAACATAACAAGAACTTGACTCTACTAAAAAAAAAAAAAAAAAAAATTAGCTGGGCATGGTGGTGCATGCCTGTAGTCCCAGCTACTCAGGAGGCTAAGGTGGGAGGACCGCTTGAGCGTGGGTGGTGGAGGCTGCAGTGATTGCATCACTGCACTCCAGCCTGAGCAACAGATCCTGTCTCAAAAAAAAAAAAAAAAAATGAACACACAGGACAACTAGAGAACAATGAAGCATCAGATTATATGGTCCCAACTGTCTAAGTTTCTAGGAAGAACTCTCAGCTTTGTGAGTGGGGTGGCCTGGGGGGAATGTTTCATGGAGGAAGGACTTGAGCTGGGGAGGTTTTAGATCCGTTTCCCCTAAGCTTCCCTCCCTCCCTCTCCTGATGGTGTCTCCTCTATCTGATTCTTCCCCAGGTGCTCCTGGTGCTGTTGGTGGGAATATACCCCTCAGGGGTTATTGGACTGGTCCCTCACCTTGGGGACAAGGAGAAGAGAGATAGTGTGTGTCCGAAAGGAAAATATATCCACCCTCAAAATAATTCTGTTTGCTGTACCAAGTGCCACAAAGGTAGGAGAAAGTGGAAACGGTGAATGTCCTCAGGTCTGGGGCGCGGCTGCTTCTGCTTCTTTCAGCTGTTCTTCCCTAACTTTGCTTCCTCTCCTGGGCTAGGATTTTCTCCCTTCCTCTTCTCCTAGAGACTTCAGGGTGGAGCGATGAGAACTGTACGGGGTGGTGCTGGAAGGAACTTGAGAGAGTGAGTTCTCAGCAGGAAGGGTTCTGCTGTCATCGCTAGCATGGGGCTCCTTCCCTGAGCGCTCACCTGCAGCCTAACTCTGCCGCCCCATTCACAGGAACCTACTTGTACAACGACTGTCCAGGCCCGGGGCAAGACACGGACTGCAGGGAGTGTGAGAGCGGCTCTTTCACCGCGTCAGAGAACCACCTCAGACACTGCCTCAGCTGCTCCAAATGCCGAGAAGGTGAGTGTGCACAGGCTGGAGCGTCAGGTGGGTGTGGGCATGTGTGTCGGTGGGACACTGCATGGGTGTGAGTGTGTGTTAAGAGACAGACACACACTTAGGGGCATGTCAGGAAGGGGATGCAGGGACAGGGGATGCAGGACTCACACCCCATCTCCTCCCCGCACCAGAAGTGGGCCAGGTGGAGATCTCTCCTTGCACAGTCGACCGGGACACCGAGTGTGGCTGTGGGAAGAACCAGTACCGGCATTATTTTAATGAAAACTTTTTCCAGTGTGTCAACTGCAGCCTCTGCCTCAATGGCAGCATACGTATCGACTGTGAGTGCAGTTCTCCTGATCCCAAGCCCTCTTCCCACCCCAGGGGCTGGCCCCTTCCCTACGCGGGGCACTCCCTTTTCTTCCCCCTCCCGTAGTCTGTGGGTCTGGCAACCAACTCCTCTCAGCCACCTCAACCCTGTCCGTCATCACTTCCTCTGTCCTGTGGGGTGGAGGTGCAAGGCGCTCCTCCTTTAGCTGTGCGGCACTTCTCCCCACAGGCCAGGAGAGACAGAACACCGTGTGCAACTGCCATGCAGGGTTCTTTCTAAGTGAAAACAAGTGTGTCTCCTGTAGTAAGTGAGTATCTCTGTGAGCTGCTGGGCACTGGATGGTAGCATGGGTTGGGATGGTGACTGTGGGGGGAGCCACTAGCAGGGCAATGGATGCCAGGATGCCCCAGAGTGCTCAAGCTCCTACTGGCTGAGTGGGAGACACTTCGTGAAGACACCAGGCAGTCCCTCCCCTTGCTCTTCAACTCTTAAGAAGTCTTTGAGGACAGAAGATCATGCCCTAAGGACTTGTAGCCCTTCCAACTCAGATATGTAGATTCTTGGGCCATAGGATCTACCATAGTTCATTGATTCTAGGACATACACTCTCACAGCTCTGAAATCAGACTGCATCTTCCTGTAATTGATGATTCATCATGGTTTAATTGGCAGCTTTGTGTGTGTCTGGGTGGTAATGTAAAGAAAGGCACCCTTTATTCTTGATGGCATCTTCGGTTTGGTGCAATATGGTATTTCCTCCTTAGTCACTTTATCTAGGCCTCCTCACTCCTGGCTCTCCAGAGGCTGTTCTTGTCACTCACTTGCAAAGAATGAACTCTGAGGGCTCTCAGAGTTTGAACCACAGCATAGACACTTACTGGCTGTGTGACCCTGGGCAAGTTTCTCAACATCTCTGAGCCTGACTTTTGTTTTCTTTTTTTTTGAGACAGGGTTTCACTCTGTCACCCAGGCTGGAGTGCAGTGGTGCAACCATGGCTCAGCCTTCACCTCCAGGGCTCAAGTCATCCTCTTGCCTCAATCTCCTGAGTAGCTGTGACTACAGGCACGCATCACTATGCTGAGCTAATTTTTTATTTTTTGTAGAGACAGGGTCCTACTATGTTGCCCAGGCTGGCCTTGGACTCCTGGGCTCAGTGATCCTTTGCCTCGACCTCCCAAAGTGCTAGGATTACAGGCATGAGCCACCATGTCTGGCCTGGGCCTTACCTTTCTTATATTTAAAGTAAGCATAATGATATTGCTTTGGTGAATTTGTGAGAACTAAAAACAAACAAACAAACAAAACCTACAACATGTCTGACCCGAAGCTATTTATTTTCCATTAATCTTCATCTCCTTTTTTTTTTTTTTTTTGAGATGGAGTCCCACTCTTTCACCCAGGCTGGAGTGCAGTGGCGTGACCTCGGCTCATTTCAACCTCTGCCTCCCAGGTTCAAGTGAGTCTTCTGCCTCAGCCTCCTGAGTACCTGGGATTATAGGCACGCGCCACCATGCCCAGCTAATTTTTGTGTTTTTAGTAGAAACAGGGTTTCACCATGTTGGCCAGGCTGGTCTCAAACTCCTGACCTCAGGTGATGCACCCGCCTCTGCCTCCCAAAGTACTGGGATTACAGGTGTGAGCCACCGCACCTGGCTTCATCTCTTCTTGAAAGCACTTTTATATACCGTTCCATGTGGTTCTCACCATGAGCTTGAGAGGTGGGTTAAAGTGCCTCTTCCTGTTTTCAGCTTCCTGCTGGGAACTCACTCTCTCAAGTTCCTTCCAGCACCACCCCATATAGTTCTCATCGCTCCACACTGTCCAGTGACAACGCCCAATATGGAAGATCTGCTGGTCCTACAGGGTGCTGTCTGGCTGCCCCAGTGACATGTATTTTACATTTTTCACATGCATGTTTGACCCCCCTCCCTGAAGTCAGGTATTGTAATTAGCAGTGTCATTTAAGAAAAAGCCCTTTGGCCGAGCATGGAGGCTCACGCCTGTAATCCTAGCACTTTGGGAAGCCAAGGTGGGCGGATCACCTGAGGTCAAGACTTCGAGACCAGCCTGACCAATATGGAGAAACCCCGTCTCTACTAAAAATACAAAATTAGCCAGGTGTGATGGTGCATGCCTGTAATCCCAGCCACTGGGGAGGCTGAGTCAGAAGAATTGCTTGAACCTGGGAGGCGGAGGTTGCGGTGAGCCGAGATCGCATCATTGCACTCCAGCCTGGGCAACAAAATCAAAACTCTGTGTCAAAAAAGAAAAAAGAAAAGAAAAGAAAAGAAAAGAAAAGAAAAGAAAAAGCCCTTTAACCTCTCTTTGCCAAAGGATTCTCATCAACAAAACAGTGATGAAACAGCAATCCCAAGCTAGCTTCTCAAGCACTTAGTAAATCAAGTCTAATGATTTTGCTTAATCCTCAAGGCTGAGAGGGGGGTGATCCCTGTGGTGATGAGGAAACCGAGGCTTGGCGGCTAATGGCTTGCCTAGATTCATGCTGCTAGCCAAGGAATGGACTGGAATTTACACCCTGACCCTGGCTGCTTTTCTCATTTTCTACACAGCCTTTTCAAGAACGCTGCCAATTCTAAAATTAAATGATTTATGATCAACTGCGTTTCATTTTTCTGCATCAGTTCTCAAAACAAATTATATCAAGAGACAGCAAAAATATTTGTAAAGAAAGGATGTCCAACGGTCTGTGTTGTTTTTCTGTGCTCTTCCAATGGTAGGGCCTCTATTCACCAGTGCCACCTCTTCTTTTAGCTGTAAGAAAGACGTGGACTGCATGAAGTTGTGCCTACCCCCCACTGAGAATGTTCAGCGCCCTGAGGACTCAGGTGAGGAGAAGTGTCCCGGCACCCATGCTCACTTGCCCTCTCTTTCTCCTTACTCGACACATCCATCCATCCCACCCATCCATCTACCCTTGCGGCCTTCCTCTGCCCCTTCCTCTGACCGCACCTGCTTTGTCTCCAGGCACCGCAGTGCTGTTGCCCCTGGTCATCTTCTTTGGTCTTTGCCTTTTATCCCTCCTCTTCATCGGTTTAATGTATCGCTATCAACGGTGGAAGCCCAAGCTCTACTCCATTGGTGAGTGGGCTTTGGGAGGGAGAGGGAGCTGGTGGGCGTGAGGGAGGAGGTGGGTGGGTGCGATGGACAGGTGTGGAGGGAGGTGAGGAGTGTCCCCTCAGTTCACACTGCTGGGGACTCTGGGCAGAAGGTGGCCCTGGGTGGCCGGGGAGAGGTCAAGCTGCATCAGTAGCTCTCTTGTCCCTGGGGCCACATAAGCCCTGAGGCATGTCACCACAATTCCCCACTGCCAGCTGAGTCCAGGGCACAAGGGCTGAGAGAGGAAGTGAAATTGATGACGCTTTGTTTCTCTTTTCTCAGTTTGTGGGAAATCAACACCTAAAAAAGAGGTAAGATGAAATCAGGGAGCTACTCCCAAATGTCCCTGACTGTTCCTTATAAGTGCCTATTCAGCTCTCCTGGAATCATCCTTCACCTCCCGGGGGCTCCCCTCATTCCAAGTCCCATCCCCCCAACTGGAATAAAGAGGGGAGGGGCGGGGGCTGGTTTTTGCTCCTCCACTAATGCTGCCCTGCCTTCTCTCTTTCAGGAGGAGCTTGAAGGAACTACTTCTAAGCCCCTGGCCCCAACCTCAAGCTTCAGTCCCACTCCAGACTGCATCTCCACCCTGGGCTTCAGTCCCATGCCCAATTCTATCTTCACCTCCAGCTCCATCTATACCCCTGGTGACTGTCCCAACTTCGCGGCTCCCCACAGAGAGGTGGCACCACCCTACCAGGGTGCTGACCCAATCTTCGCCCCAACTCTCGCCTCTGCCTCCATCCCCACCCCGCTTCAGAAGTGGGAGGACAGCGCTCACAAGCCACAGAGCGTAGACAGTGAGTTTCTCCTGCGGCTGGAGATGGAGGTTGGGGATGGGGGTATTGGTGGGGGAGAGGTGAGAGGGTCACGGGCTGCGCTCCCAAAGAGGACTAGAAAAGGCGGAGGGCGCGGGGTGCGGGCGGGGTCTGGGGTTGCCACCCACCCGAGGCTCACCAGCCCGCGTCCCCGCAGCCGACGACCCCGCGACGCTGTACGCTGTGGTGGACGGTGTGCCCCCGCTGCGCTGGAAGGAGTTCGTGCGGCGCCTAGGGCTGAGCGACCATGAGATCGAGCGGCTGGAGCTGCAGAACGGGCGCTGCCTGCGAGAAGCGCACTACAGCATGCTGGCGGCCTGGAGGCGGCGCACGCCGCGGCGCGAGGCCACGCTGGAGCTGCTGGGCCGCGTGCTCCGCGACATGGACCTGCTGGGCTGCCTGGAGGACATCGAGGAGGCGCTGTGCGGCCCCGCCACCCTCCCGCCCGCGCCTGATCTTCTCAGATGAGGCTGCGCCCCTGTGGGCAGCTCGAAAGACGGTCGCTGCGAAACCCCCTTCCGACCCCCCTTTTTTCTGGAGAGCAGGGGTGCTGGAGGAGCAGGCAGGAGCTGGCAGCCGCCTACTTGGTGCTACCCTCTAGATGTATATAGCTTTTCTCAGCTGTCTGAGCGTCGCCGACGGTCAGCGCTGTGCGCTGCGTGCGTGGAGAGAGGTGTGCCGCGGGCTCAAGAGCCCGGGAGAGGCTGGGCGTGCCAAGAGCCTGAGTGGGTAGTTTTGGGGATGAGGGGCGCTGTGCCTCATGCCTGTTTTGGGTGTTCTCACCAGCAAGACTGCTCGGGGACCCCTGGTTTCTCCCTGAGCCTTTTTCATACATAAGCAGTCTTTTTTTTTTTTTTTTTTTTTTAAAGCAATCATGTTACACTAATAGAAACTTGGCGCTCCAGTACCCTCTGCCTAGATAAGTACAGATCAGGATGAACTGTCCCAAGGTAGGGGTGAACAATGGGGCCTTCAGTTGGAGCTGTGGACTTTTGTAAATGCACTAAAACTCGGAAATTAAAGCTCTGCTCTTGGAGAGAATGGTCTGTCTGGATGGGAGGCGGGGCAGAGGCCCAGATCCTGAGGGGTGAGCTGGGAAAAGTCCTGCACTGGGGACAGGTAGCCCACCACCACCACGCCAACTGACAGAGGGGTGGCAGGTTCTCTTTCTGTCCTCCCTTATCTGTTGCCCAGGCTGGAGTGCAGTGGCGCCACCAAAGCTCACTGCAGCCTCCAACTCTGGGACTCATGGGATCCTCCCACCTCAGCCTCCAGACATAGGCACGCCACCACACCGGGCTAATGTTTTTTAAATTTTTTTGTAAAGACAGGATTTCCCTATATTGCCCAGGTGGGTCGGGAACTCCTGGGCTCAAGGGATCCTCCACCTCGGCCTCCCAAAGCTCTGGGATTACAGGCAGGCATGCCCAGCCAGGGCAGCCATTTTTATGCACAAGGGGTCAAGTTTCTGTGGGGCTCAGGTGCACCTATGATACATAAATTTACAGTTATTGATCCCCAAAGTCCTCAGAGCAGGAGGCAGGGTGCCTGTGCCAGGCTTCCTTTGGGAAACGTGGGCTTTGAGGTAGAGTCAGGGATGCCGGAGGGTGACCAACACTGTTGGCGAGAGATTTCCTCTGGGAGAGATGCACGTCAAAGGTCCTCTGCGTTCCTCACACCTCTCTGAAAAGACAGGAGGGGGTGTTAGGGGACAGTCAGTGGCAGTGGCTGAGGGTCAGGTGAAAAGTGAAGTGGAGAGCCCTTCCTGCCGCCCTCCCTGCTCCTGTACTGCCGTCTTTCTATACTGCACCCCCCATGCAGATGTCCCCGTCTGCTCCCTCCCAGGCCAGCTTCCCTCCAGCACTTACGATGTGGACAGGGGGGTGTCCAGCTGAATGATGTGGGTCCCCCGCATCCTCTGCAGCTGGGCCAGAGTCAGCTTCCGTGGCCTGCTGTCCCGGGGCTCCACGGCCCCCTCAATCCTTTGGGTGGCCAGCTCCTCCCGGATCTCTCTGAGCATGTCCTCAGCCCGCAGTGGGCGCAGGGATCTGTGGCCGGCACCCAGGAAGAGAGGCCCCTCTTCCTCCTCCCCTGAGGACTCCCAGGGGCTCTCCCCAGCAGAGTCAGCATGGGTTGGGGAGGAGGGAAGCTGGCTCCGAAGCCAGGCCCTGTGCAGTGTTTCTACCACCACATTCCCTGGCACGGAGGCCCCATCTTCTTCCTCAGACCAGGTTCGTGGGTCTCCCCGGGGAAGACTGCCTCCTTTTCGGATTCCTTCTGGCAGTTCGGGGGTACTTCGGCGTTGAGGAGCTTGGGAGTCGGGAAGCTGGGGATGCAGAGGGATGGCCCGGAGGTCCAGGGTGGAGAAGGTGAGGCGAGGGTCCCGCCGAAGGGCTCTTTGGCGTAGACGGCTCAGTGGGGAGCGGGACCCCGTGGGGGTGCCTGGGATCAAAGTGCCGTAGCCAGAGTCTGAGGTATCATCTGGCACAAAGGGAGCATCTTCATCCGTGTCTTCCGTCACCACCAGGTGGGGGATGATGGTCGAGAATTCAGGAGTCCTACAATTAACGGCGAAGAGTCAGATGCATAGGGGTCAAGTTCAAATCCAGGAAGTTTCCCTTGATCACTACATCCAGAAACGGCCCCTCCTCCAAACTTATTTTGGTATCATCTTTCCATCTCACTGTGATTGTTTTTCTCATCTGGCTCCCTAGATTTTAAGCTCATAGGAGAGCCCGGGCTGCCTCTAAGCTGTCTTATCCATAGCACCTGGTCCAGGATCTTGTGTGGAGTGGGTGGTCAGGTTTTTGCTGAGTGGTTCCTGAACTTACCTGATGTTATCCTCAGGGATAGATTCTTCTTTTCTCCTTCAGCATGCTGCCAAGCAGCGGTGCTGTCCTAGATGAACCTCTCATATTCCCTGGGGATTTGGCAGCTCTGATCTTCTGCAAATCCACACCCGCCTTCACTCTCGAGGTGCTCCTGTGTGGCTCTAGGCTGGCTAACCCTGTAGGCTGTCCATGCCCTGCCCCCTGCCCCCAACACAACTGGTACTGACCTTCCCTACCCCGCCCAATAGACTGTGTTCCTCTGTCTATTCCCAATTCCACCAAAAGTGTACTGTAATGCCTTATGGCTTCTTCCTCTTCCCCTCCCTGCCTGCAGCCCCCTACTCGGGGAGGCCTTGTAGTCCATGTGAGTCTTACCTCCCTTCTGCACTGTTCTGAGAGCCCTCCAGGGAAGGGGTGGAGGGCCTGGTGCTGGGGGACTCCCTGCCCTGGTCCCGATAGAGGGCCAGGAGCTCCCTCTTCTGTTGGACGTACTCCTCTTCCTTCAGCTTCTGTAAGGTGGCCTGGGAGAGGACACCTCATTATTAAGCGCTCCCATTTACTGAGCACTTGCTGTTTGCCAGGCACCCTGCTAAGTGCGTTACATATATTACCTTATTTAACCTTTACAAAACCCCATTAGCCAGATATTTTTACCCCTCTTACTACCAAGAGATGGAGACCCTAAGGTTAAGTAACTGCCTGAGGGGGTACTTCTTATAGTAAGAAAGTGGGGTGGTGGGGGGATTTGGTGGCACCAAACTCTGGAGCTGGTGTTGGGGGTGAGTGGGGTGAACAGAATGCCCCTTTTCCTACCTGTACAGGTCTTGCTTCTCATGCCGCCTTAGTAGACCCTTTATCAGGCCTTCCCCCTCCTTCAGGAAGCCCTCCCTGGTTGGTGGTGATGGTAGAGTAAGTGTTCTGAATTGGTACTGGTTGCTCCTTCAAGAGCATCCCTCTCCTACCCCCTGGGCCTCTGCCCTGAAGCTGGGAGGAGCAGGAGGGCAGAACATGGGCAGAGGTGGGCTTTGTCCCAGGCTGAGGACTCTGCTGTCCTTCAGAGGGAGGAAGGTTCCCAGAAGGTTGAGGAGAGGATGCACTGTGCCGTCTGTCTTCCTCCCTCCCTCAGCGATTTCATACACACACCATTAGAATGAAATAGCACCATCTGAGAAATAAGTTTCAAAGATCTTTGCACATGTGGGCATTTGATACACACCATGGCCCTTTGGCATGGACAACATGAATGGTAGCGCATTTTACAGATAAGAATCCCAGACCTAGAGAGGTGCAGTGACTTGCTCAAGGCCCCACGGGTGTGCAGAAGCAGAGCTGGGACAGGGCCTTGCTCTTTGAGTGCTAGTTCAGTCACTGCAACGCTTTCAAGGGCGGCCTTGAAGGGTAAAGAGTTACTGAAGGTCGTTAGCTTGGGGAGGGGGAGGGGAAGGGGAGGGAAGAGAAGGCAGCAGAGCTGAGGTTGGAGGCAGAGACAAGCCTTGGCAAAAGGGAGGTACGGGTGGCTGCTGTGGGCAGCACTGATAGTAGCACTTGCTGGTATGGCCATATCATCGTTAAAATATTGAAGAAAAAATATTGAAGTCTTCCATGCTAGTAAGGAAATGGCTGCTGCCTGGGCCTCATCCACTTCCCCCATCCCCGTGATCTAGCAACTAGGGGGTACCGTCTGGCACAGCAGAGGACCTCTAGTACAATGCTCCCATCTGATTGGTTGATGCCCATGCCATACTAATTGTTCTCCCCAGTTTGAGGTATATAAGGCAGCAGCACCTGGGCACCTGGACTTTCCCAAAGCCTCTCAAGAAGGCCTGGGGGCAGCTGGGTCAGGACAAGAGATGAAATGGATGAACACAGATAGGAAAATGACATCAGGGTTATATTTCCAATTCCATTTTTTCTGGCTCTCCAGTCACTTATTCCCAAGGGTGACAGCAGTCTTATAAGATGTGGTCTGTTGGCCAGAGCAGGGGAGGGTACCTGGGGACAGGAAACCTGCCAGGGCCAGGACCTGGGCAGGACTCCCTCTTCCCCAGGCCTTATATCCTAGCTCCATGTGAAGTAGGGAAGGAATGAGAGAAGGGAGAGTGGAGGGGCTGCGCTGATCTGCTTGTCCTGCTGGGGTGCCCTTTTGCCCCACAGGACCCAAATTCAGGTTTACGTTTGGGGTGCCAGGAGAGGGATGTTACGTGAAAGAAAAGAACTGGAAGGAAGTGGGGTTTCTGTAAGGGACGTCCAATGCCAGCATCTCTGCTAAACTCCTTGCCTGACCCCAGGAAGAGGCTGGAGGTGGGTAGGGGGAGCCCTGAGCACAGGGGGACGGGGCTGTCTGAGGTGCCTCCCAGCAAGCCCAAAGCCTCTCCAGCAACCCCGGGAGGATTTTCTCAGCTTGGATAACAGGAGAGACATCTAGGGGGCAGAGGGGGGGATGGGAAAGAAAAAGGAAATTGGCACTTGAGCCAGCATGTGACACCCCTACAAACCTGAGAATAGGAAGGGTGGGGGGCCCAGCAGGATTCTTCTTCCTTTGTATCTGTGGAGAGGAAATGCCTCCTTTCCCTGCTGTCTGTGGGGTGGCTCCTAGATTCACCCACTCTCCTCCCGGAACCCCCCAGTGCTGGACTAAAACAAAGCTCTGAAAGGCACCCACTGACTTCCCCAGCAATGGATGCGGATATGCTTCCCCAGTCAGCAGCTGGCCCTTCCCAGGTCCCACAGACCATTCCTTTCTTCTAATGATGACAATGGCAAACATTTATGGAGTGCCCATACAGTGCTGGGCCTTGTGGCCAGCCACTTACAGACGTAATTGTTCTGTCTGTCCTGCATGCACTGGAGTTCCCCAGAGGAGGTGAAGTAACTCCCCGACAGCTTACGTGTCGGAGCTCAGGGGGGACTCGGGTCTCTCCTTCCGACCCTGGCTCTTAGCCTGGGCTGCCTCCTTCAGTCTCCCTGCTTTAACTTCTTGGTCGCCGTCTCTGACAGCTCTTTCTGTTCCTGTCACTGTTCCTTTTCCTCTTCTCAGTCCCTGGGCATTCCCCAAGATTCAGTGTCTTCTCCCTGCAGCTTTTTCCCTAACAGTGTGAGCCATCACAGCTAGATCTGGTAGGAATAAATTTACAAGTCAACATTTCCGCCAGGGTGAGAAAACAACAGTCTGACCCCTGGTGATTGTTCTCTGAAAGGGACCAATAGAGATTCTACTGCCCTCTTCAGTTTATAAAGACTGATGGCTCTGGAGAGGATTCTCTAAGAATTTGGTGTGAGACAATAGCAGGAAAAGTAATTTCCAAGTTTCGGTTTTCTCTGTTTTGCTAAGTAAGGCAGGGAGCCTTGGTGCATATCTCGGTTATAGATCTTTACAGATCTTTCCTGTTAGCCTGGAGTGAGACTACCGGGGGCTGAATTGTTTTGCATAGTAAAATACCCGTATTTTTTAGTAGCCCTGGGGACTCTAGAGGGAGAAGGTGAGGGTCTGACAGTTGTTCCGTGACTAAAAACCAAAAAAAAAAAAAAAAAAAAAAGAACGTTTTGAAGGTGGAGGTGGCAAAGAAAAAAGGCAGCCTGTCATTCACCCCCACTGGCTGTCCTGGGTAGTTGGGGTTCTAGGAACACAGATGCCCTAGAACCCCAACTTTTGTCCTTGGGTTCCCCCTGAGCCTCTAGCCTTTAGGATAATTTTTTTATTTGACTTTTCTTTTTTGTTGAGACAAGGTCTCACTCTGTCGCCCAGGTTGTAGTGCCGTGGTGGGATCATAGCCCACTGCAGGCTCTGCCTCCCGGGCTCAAGCAATCCTCCCACCTCAGCCTCCTGAGTAGCCACCATCACATCCAGCTAATTTTTGTATTTTTTGTAGAGACGGGGTTTTGCCATGTTGGCCAGGCTGGATCTTGACCTTCTGGGCTCAAGCCATCTGCCCGTCTCAGCCTCTCAAAGTGCTGGGATTACAGGAGTAAGCCACTGCGCCTGGCTGATTAACCAACAGAATGGTGTCACTTGCCAGTCGGTCCAGCGTAGTGGAGAGTGTGTTTAGGCTTAGGCAGACGTGGTGGAGAGAAGTCCCTGCCACATAGAGGGAGCTGTGAACCAAGCTGGAAGCAGGGGGCAGGGCAGATGGGAGGCCACTCTCAACACAAAACCCACCTGCCTCCCCTTGGGGTTTGTCTTTTGTCTTTATTTCTCACCTGCATTCCAGGTGTTTGTTTCTGTATTTCCCAAAGCTCCAAAGATATCTCCACTTGGGTATATCTTGGCTGCCTCAATGTCAAAGTGCTGCTGTTTAAAACTAAATATTCCTACCCTAACCCACCTCGCTGAGGAAGCAATAACTAAACAAACACGTTACCTGTTCCCTTTCTAATGGGTGCATTTCTGTCTAGAGTCCCATTGCCCATGCGGTCTTCCCGACAGAAACTTCAGGAGGCCAATCGTGCTCTTTGCCCCTGGGTATCTGGAGTTCCTGGGCCTGTGCCCAGTGTTGGCACCAGGCCATGTGCCTAAGCTGAATGACAGCTTTGAATCTCCCTAGGAAGCAGGTACTGTTATTATCTGTTTTGCAGCTGAAGAAACTGAAGTTGAGGAAGGTCATAGAACTTACCCAAAGTGTCACATGGCTAGGACCTGGTAGGACCTGTGTCTGAACCTGGATTTTTCTGAATTCAGTAAAGATTTTAACCACAGTATCCCTAGGGCTCCCCTGCCTCTTCCTTCTTCTTTAGCTCTTTTCTTCTCCTTTGTTTTTTATCCTTTTTTGCAGTATCTCCCTAAGGCTATGGCACTAAACCTTCAATGTTTTTCACACCCAAACTAGCACAATAAGCTTCCTGTCACCAATTTCTCCCTCCTCCAGCCCACCTAGCATCCTGCCACCTGATTTCCCGAAAACCCAATTCAAGAGGAAACGCGCTGATTTCACCATGTCATTCCCTTGCTCAAGAATTCATGGCAGGACTATGCGTGGTAGTTCACGCCTGTAATCCCAGCACTTTGGGAGGCTGCAGTGTGCAGATCGCTTAAGTTCACGAGTTCAAGACCAGCCTGGGCAACATGGCAAGACCCTGTTTCTACAAAAAATACAAAAAATTAGCCAGGTGTGGTGGTGCACACCTGTAGTCCCAGCTACTTGGGAGGCTAAGGTGGGAGAATCATCTGAGCCTGGGAAGTTGAGGCGGCAGTGAGCTGTGATCATGCCACTGCACTCTAGCCTGGGCTATGGAGTAAGACTCTGCCCCCTGACCAAAAAAAAAAAAAAAAAAAAAAAATTCACGGTGGCTGTCTCTTGTCAACCCTATTCAACTAAAGCCATCCAGGCCACAGGGTGCTGTAGCTCTGAGGTTCTATAGTATCTGGCCTCTTACCATGCACTCACAAACCCTGCGCTCCAGACTTAGGCAGATATGGTCATTATTCCCGAAATAAATCCAGCCCAAATGGCCCTCTGATTCTTCTGCCCATGGTTTTTCCCATCGTTAAAAGTCCAACTCAAACACCCCTCTCTGGCCATTCCACTCCTGTAGTGGGTTGAATAGTGGCCCCCCCAAAAGATATATCTCAGTCCTAACTTCTGAAACCCATGAATGTGACCTGATTTCAAAAAAGCGTCTTTGCAGATTTGCAGAGATCCTAAGAGCTCAAGATAAGCTCTTCCTGGATTTAGGGTGGGTTCTGAATCCAATACTTGTGTCTTTCTAAAAGAAAGGAGAGGGAGATTTGGACACAGAGACACACAGAGAGGAAGGCCAGGGGAGGACAGAGAAACAGACTGGAATTCTGTGGCCACAAGCCACGAAACACCTGGGGCAACCCGGAGCTGGAAGAGGCAAGGATGGATTCTCCCCTAGAGCCTCCAGAGGAAACTCAGCTCTGCCAGCACCTTGGTTTGAAACTTCTGGCCTCCAGAACTGTGAGAGAGTAAGCTTCTGATGGATTTTAGGCCGCCAAGTTTGTGGGACCTAATACAGTTCCATTTGTATCTCTCTCTTCTTTTGAATTCCTCCTGCTTTTTATCTGCTCATTTCACTCCCCTACCTGACCCCTTCACTGGCCCTCTGTTGTTGATAAGACAAAGCTCACCTACAGGATGCCTTATCATGACATCCAGAGATGGGCATGACCTGGTCGCACTTACACCCCAGCCTCTCCCTGTTGCGTCTGCTCTTGCACTTTACACTGTAGCAAACCAACGGGGACGGTTCTCTCTCACACACAACTGTTTCACATTTCCGGCCTTTGCACTTTCTGCTCCTCCATGTGGAACGCCCTTTCCTCCCTCCCTTGACTCCCTGACATACTCCTATGTATCCTCCCAAGGTACTCAGACACCAGCTCCTCCGCGTCCCTTCCCAACAGGCCCAGCAGACAATGACCTGCTCCCTTCTCTGCCCTGGCTGTATTCTACATACATCTTTCTATTATTTACGTACTAATTACTCTAACTAGGCTGCAGCACCTATACCTTGAGGACAGGAATGGCGGTTTATTCTCTTCTGATTCCCTAGCACCTAGCCCTGGTGCCTGTACTTGGCAAGTGCCCCATAAATGTCTGCGAATGGAGGATGACTTCTAGAAGTTAATCGTTCCAGGCTGCACAAATCTTCAGGGGATGCCATGTCTTGGCCTTTCCCAGTGGCTGGCACAGTAGCTGGCCAACGGCGTTTTCTATCTTCTGATGGACGGTGGAGGCTCTGCCTTCCTCTTTGGGGCTCACCAGCTGGTCCAGTCTGAACCTGAAACCACCCGGCCTCTCTCTCCTCCTCTCTCTCCCCTCTGTGCTCCCATTTCCTTCCTCCCTCCCTGCTTGCTTTCTTTCCTTTCCTTTCCTTTCCTTTGCTTTTCTCTTTTCTTTTCTTTCTTTTTGAGACAGGGTCTCAGTCTGTCACTGCAACCTCCACCTCCTGGGCTCAAGTGATTCTCCTGCCTTAGCCTTCTGAGTAACTGGGACTACAGGCGTATACCACCACGCCCGGCTAATTTTTGTATTTTTAGTAGAGACAGGGTTTCACCATGTTGGCCAGGCTGGTCTCAAACTCCTGACCTCAGGTGATCCTCCCACCTCAGCCTCCCAAAGTGCTGGGATTACAGGCGTGAGCCACCGCTGTGCTCCCATTTCTGAGCTCCGGAACCCTGCCCATGCCTCCCCATTCCTGGCTTTCCCATACCTGGGCCTGCTGGGTCTTCTCCAGCCACTGGGCCCGGTCTGTAGAGCTGGGACAGTGCACAATGAGGGCGCTGGAGACACACTGGAATTCAGTGAGGTGGATGAGCAGGAAGCTGTCTGGATGGAGGAGACAACCTTCAACAGGCCAGCCTTTATTTGATCCCCATCCCGACCCCTCCTTCCCCTGGCTAAAAGGAGGGAGGGGAAACGGCTCCCTGCAGGAAGGACGTACGAGGGTCTCGCAGGGGTTGGCACACAAGCTTCTCCAGCATGAGAGGGGGGCGGATGACCTTGGCTTTGTCCGCCTTGCGTTGGGGCTTGGTCACAAGGAGCACATCAGAGAAGAGGAACAAGTACACGTCCAGCTGGGGGTGGGGGCGCGAGGGAAAGAGACAGGGTCAGCGGGAGCCAGGGGCAGGGCTGGTCCGGGAGGAGGCTCAGACGTGATGCGCAGGCACACAGGGACACACGCAGAGCCCGAATGTGGGAGTGGGCAGGGGCCTCGCTCTGGTCCCATCTCTTGCTTTACAGGCAGGGAAAATGGCTGGCTCAGGGTCACACAAATGACTGGAGCTTAGCCAGAACCACATCCTCTTCCCAACACCCCTCTTTTCCCACTTCCCCCCCGGAAGTTTCTGCCTCTTACCTTCTCCCACCGTGCCCCATCCCCTCCACTCTGCCAGCAGCACCCTCACCTTCCCTTCTCGCCCCTCCTTCACTCGCACGGGGCCTTCCAGCAGCAGCTGTCTGGTATACTCAGGGGCAACCCCCAGCATGGGAGACATCAGGTCCAGGGTGGAGAATGGACGCAGGTTCTGAGGGACGCACAGGGGAGGGGTCAGGGCACCTGGCAGGCTGCCTGGACTTCCTGGCCAAGGGCGGCTCCTGGCTCTGCCACCAACACCTTTCTGTCTCTATCCTTCCCCCACAGGCCAGAGGAAGCCTCCCAGTGTCTCCTTTTTACTCTGCTACCTCTACCCATTGGGCTGTCACCACCGGGAAGAATGATGGACACCCTCGTAGCACCCAAGTGTGGAGTTCTGGCCTCTCCAGGCCTCCCCTTCACCAGTATCCCTGGGACCTTGCTTTTTCTTCGTCCCTTCCCTCTGCCCTCTCACCTTCTCCACCTCATCACTGGGCGGCTCCAGCACCTCGTAGGGCCCGATGCGTTGGGCTGCAGCCATCAAGCTCTCTTGCTCTTCGCCCTGGCGGACCTGTCCATTGATATGTCGCAGGAATGACTCCACGGCTTCGATCTAGGTGGAGTTAGGGGTGCGGAAGGAGGGACAGCTCAGCACCCCTCTCAACCAACACCAGCCACAGCACACCGCCACACTGTCACAGACACACTAAGAAAGAGACCCGTTCCCAGTCCCCGACTCATTAGAGTCCTGGCCCCACTGGGGCACCTACCATGGCATTCAGGGCCTCTTGGGCTTGTGCCCCGGGGCTCCTCTTGAGCACAGCATGGAGCAGCAGTGGGTACTTGGTGATGCGCTGGTGGGGCTTGATGAGCAAGTCACCAAGCATCTGCCTCCCGGATCGCTTGTGCTTCTCACACCACTGCAGGGAAGGCGGGCAGGGCTCAGGGGTCTGCTTCCTTCTGCCCTGCCTAGTGGTGAACTTAGCTTCAGGCTTAGCTGGAGACTGGCTGGCTAAGGTGCACCTGTCCCCCTCCCCGGCACCCCCCTCTCCCACCTGTACGAAGGCATGGAAGAGAGGGTTAGTTTCTTGCTGCTTTCGGGCGTAAGCCATGGTCTGTTTCACTCGGAGGCAGTACTGGACATAGGGCTGGAACCGCTGGCCAAACTGGAGAGACAGATATGGGAGGTGGCGGGGAGAAGGCCATGCATTCAGGCTCTGGCTGCAGGACCCAGGAGCAGGTGAAGAGAGAGCCTCACAGAGGCCCTTAGCACAGCTCCTGCCGGTTCCTCCTCCCAGGATTGTTCTTGAGCCCAGGCCCCACTCCCTGGATTCCAGACCTAGAGCTCTCTGAGCTCTCTCCATCCACAGAGCTACTGGGCCCTGCTGCTCTGGACTTACTCTCCCACCATCAATAATTCAGCTGGGCCATTTACAGAACGTTGTAGATCCCATTTCACCTGGGGATGGGGTGGCGACTTAAGGGTTTACTCAGAAGCCTTGCTCCCGTGGAGGGGGTGCCTAAGGCTCCCAGGAGGTGTGCGCCTACCTCTCTCTACCCCTCTACCCCACTGCAACGTTCTCCTGCAGGGCCCACGTTTCCCTGGCTAGGTAACATTGTAGAAGAAAGTCGGACTCCAGGCACTCTCGCTTTCTCTTGTCACTCTTCTCCACGCCCCGGGCTCCTCCTGTGGCCTTTTACATCTGCCCAAGTCATCCTAAGGGTCTCCTCACTTAGGCCATTTGCTGTACCCAGCTTTTGTAGTTGATGGGAGCCGAGGTGTGACCCTTCCCTGAGACAACTGCATTTTTCTTTTTTCTTGTTTGTTTTGTTTCGTTTTTTTGAGACAGAGTCTTGCTCTGTCACCCAGGCTGGAGTGCAGTGGTGCGATCTCGGCTCACTGCAAACTCCACCTCCCTGGTCCAAGCAACTCCCTGCCTCAGCCTTCTGAGTAGCTGGGATTACAGGCACCTGTCACCACACCCAGCTAATTTTTTTGTATTTTTAGTAGAGACAGAGTTTCACCATCTTGGCCAGGCTGGTCTTGAACTCCTGACCTCATGATCCACCTGCCTCAGCCTCCCAAAGTGCTGGGATTACAGGCATGAGCCACCGCACCTGGCCTGAGACAGCTGCATTTTCATTTCATAAGGGCCTCCAGAAGAACAAGGGGCCTATGGCACAGAGGTCAGTCAAGACTTGTGGCATGAAGGACAGAGGTGAGGTGATATTAGGGGTCGGGGCTGTGTCCTGTGGCCCCTCAAATCACACAGAGATTTGTGTACTGCAGGCATGCCCTACACACAGGACCCCAGAGGGCTCCCAGTTCTGCCCTATCCAGACACAGCCCGTCACAGGCCTCACCGTCAGGAAGCCACTTTGCAGGCCAATGGGGTCCAGGGGCTGGCCCGAGGCCCGAGTCTCCTCCAAGGTGGGCCCCAGCACCTCCTCCCAAAAGCTCCGGTGGGTTCGAATCAGGCTGGGGACATTTCCAAATAGGGTCTCAGCTGACACCTGGAGGAGGGAGCAGAACTGAGCAGCATGCCTTTGGCAAGTCACCAAGGGCAGCACTGGCCAAGGAAAGGTGAGAACCCTAAGCTTGGACAGCGGGGGCGGGGGTGGAGAAGGATGAACCTGGCAGTGGGCCTGGAAGATCTCAAGGACACTGGTCTGGGGAATGGGGGGCCTGTGGCCTGCTTGGAGTCCCCAGTAACAGGGGAGCAGGGAGGGCAAGGTGTCCCAAAAAATGGGACAGTGGGAATTCAGACAGGGATGGCTGGAGGGCCCACCCTCATCCCCAGGCTCAGAGCTTAGGCTGTGCCAGGCTCCCCTCCTGAGCGCCCACTCACTTCCGTCAGCAGTCCCACTCTCTGCAAGTTGAGCAGGCCAGCGGCTAGGAGCTGCAGGGAGGGAGATAAGGATCTCAGGGCCTCCCTCCCTCCTCTCAGGACCCAGCGCAGCCCTTCAGTGTCAGCCCCCGGCCCCCACCAACTTCAGTATTGCCGACCTCTCTCCCTGGATCCCAGACTGGCCGAAAATCCTGCCCCTCCCTCCCCCAGTGACCTGCCTTCCAGTCTGAGAGGTTAGGGGATCATGCAGGGAAGATGGGGCCGGGGCTGGGGCCGAGGGAGGCTCACATCAGTCATGATCTTGAGCTTCCTCACGTAGATCAGCTCAGTGGTCAGGAGCTCCCACAGGGCTTCCTGTTGGTGGCAAAGCTCCCGGCTCATCTCCTGGGGTGGGGAGAGTGCTGCTTCAGTTGGGGAATGATGAGTAGAATGGCAGGTACCAGCTGTTAAGTGCTACTGGATCCACTTCATAGGTTCTAGGTACTTTGTACATGACCATGACCTTTTCACCCTCAAACAAATGCTCCAGTGTGTAGGTGGCATTATCCCCACTTTACATATGTAGGAACTGAGGCCCAGAGAACTTTACTGTCTTCACCAAGGTCTCACTAGTAAGTGGCAGAGCTGGGATCTGAACCCAGATCAACGAGTTTCCAGATGCTTTTTCCATATGACCCCATTTCCCGAGGCCTTTCCCTCCTCCAGAGCAGAATCTGTGTGTGCATTCACACCGTGGGGACGGACTCACCTTGTGAGTTTCAGGCTCACCTTGTGCCCAGGCACCAGCTCCCTCCAGGACTTCTCGATGGTCAGGCTGCTGTCGCCACCCTCTCCTATCTCCCAGTGCTGCCGGTCCTCAGGGGGCAGGCGGGGCATCCCAAACATGCTGAAAGTGTGCAGCCTCACCTCCAGCTCGTGGGCCTTGCTGACTTCCTGGGGGAGCCAAGAAGGGCATCAGCTCTGGCCACATCCCTGGCACCCAGCCACAGGGCTCCGGGAGGGCTGCATGTGTGTACATGTGTTTAAGTGTGTGTGTGTGTGTGTGTCTGGGATGGGAGGGGGCAAGCAGCACTGAGTATGAGTTGGGGGGACATGGAGGCCTAGAGGATGGAGGTCAGCCCCGGCTAGAATTCCGGGGAAAAATGCATTGCTGGAATGTGGGTAAAGAGGCACCCTTGTCTGCAGAAAGGTCCCTGAAACGGGTGCAGAAAGGGGTCTGATCTGGGCTCCCTGACAGGAAAGAGGTCTTCTGTGGGTCTCCTGAGTCAGAATGAGGTAGGGGAGGGACAGAAACAGATGCTTCAGAGGGAACTTCAAGTGAATCAGAACAAGACTTAGAGAATCAGTGATCTCAGGCACTGTTTTGACATTTGCCTATAAAATGGGCATTTTTATGAAGCAGCATTGCTTTTTACAGGTTTCTTTCTTTGCTCTCTGCTTTTTTTTTTTTTTTTGAGATGGAGTTTCATTCTTGTTGCCAAGGCTGGAGTGTAATGGCGTAATCTTAGCTCACCATAACCTCCACCTCCCGGGTTCAAGCAATTCTCCTGCCTCAGTCTCCTGAGTAGCCGGGATTACAGTCATGCACCACTATGCACAGCTAATTTTTGTGTTTTTAGTAGAGATGGGGTTTCATCATGTTGTCCAGGCTGGTCTCGAACTCCTGACCTCAGGTGATCCACTCATCTTAGCCTCCCAAAGTGCTGGGATTACAGGCGTGAGCCTCCATGCCCGGCCCATTTTACAGGTTTCTTTGGTACCAAGTAATGTGGGCAATAGACACTCCTGGCCCTCACTCACTCCATCCAGATGTGGCTCGGGAGGAGGGGTGAGGCTCACCGTGGTGCTGAAGGATGGCGTGGCCCTGAGGATGGAGGGAGCATACCTGACTATCAGTGACTTGCTAGTTTGACTTGCTAATTTTCAAAAACTGAAAGCTCAGTATCAGTTGTTTATCCACATTTAATCAAAGTGTCTCAAGTCAAAGTCCCTGGTTGCAATCCATGGACCAAGGAGAGATGTATCCGTGAGACGTCCTAGGCAGAGCCATGTCTGACTTGCAGGCAGTAGCCTCCTGGACCTGTCCTCTCAGCCCCCAGGGTTTGCTTGTCCTCTGTGGAGCCATCACAATTGGGGCTGTATGCGTGGCGATGGGCGGAGAGGGACCCCCTTACCTTGAGTTTGGGGGAGTGAGGCGGGCCGGCCGCCATGTGGCCCCCATGCCTCTTCTCGGGCTCTGAGTCTTGAAACCTCATGGGTGACAGGCCTCGGGCCTGGCCAGAACCCCTGGCAAACGGGACATACTGCTGGAGGCGTCGGCGACTGGGATCCTGGGGGAGAAGCAGGGGAAGTTCTGGGGCTGCCTCCCTTTCCCCAGAAACCCAGTGAGGTAGTAGGGGGCCAGGCTTGGCTCTGGATGTCGTCCCCCACCCTGGTAAGTTGCGCTGGCTCACCTCTCACCGCAAACCAGTTTGGTGTGGGCTGTTCCTGCCCTGAGTCACAGCGGCCGCTGCCAGCAAGGCTAAGCTGAATGGGCAGGGGCATGACAGCCTGCCTCCCCAAGGGGTCTGGGGCAGAAGTGGGACCTCCTGCCAAGCAGGTGCACAGGCACACACATGCCTGAGCTCTGGTGAATGTGCCCCCACTGCCTCCTGCTCTCTGTACCATGGGGTGTGCATGGACAAGGTGTGGTGCATGTGGCATTCTGGTCTCTCGTAATTCTCCTTGTCTGTGACCAGCCTCCCTCACACATGGGGACAAGGGCACATACATGTGCAGCCTCCTCCCCAGGGGCGTGCAGCCGGCATCCCATCCAGCTGAGACTGGCTGCCCTTCTGTGTGAAAGGCTGAGGCCACAGCCACACGGCTCCTCCCAGGGCAGGCCTGGTCACATTCCTTCATTTGCCTGTGGCCTGAATTACCCCACATACTTCCTAGTCTCCCTTCTCACCCATTGCCTAGGAGAGTCCCATCTCCAAGGGCGAAATTCTCATGCAGTGAGGCAGGGGATATCCCAGCCAGAAGCGGAACTGTCCTCAAGGTGGAGGCGAAGCCTGCAGGCTGAGGGACAGACCTGGCTTCCACACCCCTCTCCGTGGTCAGGACTGGAGGAAGGCCAGGCAGGTGGAGCCAGGGGTGGAGCCAAGGCGGGCACCCTCCTGTTCCTACCCACCACTGGAGGAGTAGGGACACCCTCAACCTTTGCTCTTCTTCATCCTGACTCAGGGAGGCGCAGATGTCAGGAAACCCTCAAATTCCTGCCAAGGAGAGGTGGGAGCCGGGGAGGTGTCAGCTCAGGGTTTGATGACCTTACCCGCAGCTCTGTGCCTGAGACCTGTCTAACAGCACTCCTCTGTGGGCCTGGTTTCTCCTGGCTCTGCCTCTCCTGCCCAGCTGTCTGGGACTGGGGTGTGACATCCCCGGAGCCTGGCCTGGCACTGCCCTCCTCTCCCCCGCAACCCAGAAAAGAAGAGTAGGGTAAGGTGCAGGAATAGCTCAACCTCTGAACCTGTAAGGGGACAGAGACTCCGCAGCCTAGGTGTCCTCCCTCCTGCCCTACCAGTTCACTTTTGGGGCACAACCTAAACTCACCGGCACGGGGCCTCCTCGGGGATAGAGGCTGCCAGCAGTGCTCTGAGCAGAGGCTCGATGCCGGCCCCCATAAGTCTCAATGAGGGAGGCCACGAGTCCTTGTAGGGGGCCCTCATTTGGAGGACCCAAGGCCTGCATCCCTTCTCTCCTGGGTCACCTCCAAAGGGCCATAACTTCAGTGTTCAGGAGAAAGGGGTCCCCTGGGGCTGCAAGAGAGAAAAAAGGAATGAAGAGCCATCCCCAATCAGTGAATGGCACCAGGCAGGAGACCGAGGCTTGTTGGGGGGCCTGGGGAGAGGGCGTAGGGGGAGAGGAGAGGGCCGAGGGCTTGGTCACTTGTTGGGGGGAACATGGCTGCCTCATCTATGACCTGGTGGGACTAGGGTAGGTCCAGGCACATATTGGATAGAAAGCCCCTTGGAGATGTACCTCCTCTCTCACATATGTGTTTTGGGGTACAAACTCCTTGACTGGCCTCAAATGGGAACAAGGGTCACAGACAGGTCTCAGGCTTTCTGGATACACCCAGATGGGAGAGCTCTCCTTGCACCTGGATATAACCCCATCCCCTTCCCCATAAAAAGCCTGGGAAAAAGCTGGAGGGAGGCCATGGGTTGGGTGGGGTGGGGTGGGGTGGGAGTCGGGGTAGCTGCAGACAGCCCGGTCTGCCACCAGTTTTTGTACAGCCTGCAAGCTAAGAATGGTTTTTACATATTTACATAGTTGACACAACCGCGATCCCAATGCGAAAAAAAAAACCACCAATATTTTGGGACAACTGAAAATTACATGATATTCAAACTCAGTGCCCATGAATACAGTTTTGTTGGAACGCAGCCTCCTCTGCTGGTCTCCTAATAGTCTGTGACTGCTTTCTTGCTAATTGGGACAGACGGTGTGGGCCGCAAAGTGTCTCATATATACTGTCTGGCCTTTACTGAAAGGCTCGCCCATCTCTCACCTGAACCCTCCTGGCCACAGACAGGGAGGTTAGTGGGGCCAGGAGTGAGTGTCTGGCCACTGGCCTTAGCGACCAGCCAAATAGAAGAGTTTCTCTGGTCTTGGGCTATATTTGGTCCTCCCCAGCCTCTGGGAACACCACTACGGAGCTGGGGGCCACGCGTGGGGCTCCATCGCTTCCCCCTAAACCTGGAGGGAGGACCCGCCCTCAAGTGGGCAGGGCCTGGAGAGGAGAGGCCTCCTAAGGGGCGGTGGGCTCAAGAAGTCAGCGCAGGTGCTTGTGCCCCCACCAGGTGGGTCTGGGGTCCCGCCTCAGCCCTCCCCTTACTTTTCCTCCTATTTAGGAGCAAAGGAGGAAACGTTCACTGTCCTCCTGCCGCCTCCCAAAAGTCCTCCCTCGGAGGGCGCTCTCTCCCTCGCACTGCTCCCTACCCAGGGTTCTCAGCCTAGTCCCCCGCTCCCCCTCCTCATGCTTTCAGGAGGCCAAGCCTTCCTTCCCCGGCGCCCCCGGCTCCCAGGCCCCGGGTCCCCGCCGCCCCGCGCCGGGCCGCGCAGCCCTCCCGCCGCTCACCTGTGCCTGCAGGTGTCCCCGCGCCCGCTGCCCCGCGCCGCCCTCCCCGCCCGCGGGGCTCCCCGTCGCCGTCGGCTCCCCGGCGATGCCAGCCAGCCCCGCTGCCCGGCCTGGGACTGGGACCGAGCGGCCCGCGGGAGCCGGGCGGCGCGGGGCCGGGCGGGGAGGGCGGGGAGAGGGGCGGGGACCGGGCTGGCCCCTCCCTACCGCGCGCACCGCCCGGGGCAGCCAGGCGGGGCCCTGCGGACAGAGCAGCCCCGGCCCTCTCGCGGCCGCCGCCTCCCCCGGCGAGGACAGCTCACGCGGCCGTGCGCTCCTTCCCCGCTTTGCGTCGCACCTGAACTCTTCACCCGCCGGCCGGGCGGCAGGACTGGGACCGCGCGCCCTCCCCTCCCGGCCAGACCCCCGCCAGGCGCCGCAGTAATGAGGGCTGAGTGCGGGACGGGGCGGGCGCGGCCGGGGAGGCGGCGAGGGTGACGACCTGTGGCAGGCACCCCCTCTCCTGCGGGTCGCGGCGAGTGGCCGGCTCTCCCGTCCTTCCCCTCCCTCGGCCTAGATCCCTAAGCAAGCAGGGAGCCCGCCTGCCATCTGGAAGGGCCGCGGGGGCCCCACTGCTGCTCTCCGGCTGTGGAGTCCAAAGTGTGGGCCTTCTCGCTCAGCGGGCCGGCTGGCCTTCGTGGTGGAAGGTGATGGTGGAAGGCTATCCTGGACTTTGCCTTTGCTCCAGGGATAGGGCCCAGTGTCCGGCTTGAGGCATATCGCACTTCTCCTATGACCTAAGACTCATGTGGGGGCACCCTCCAACTTCACCTTCAAATAAACCCCACTCCCGGCTACACCAGGGCCACCAGCCCTTGTGGTGGCTGCTAAAATAGATGCTGTGGGGCCAGGCATGGTGGCTCTCGCCTGTAATCCCCGCCCACTAGGGGGCAGATCATGATGTCAGGAGTTCGAGACCAGCCTCGCCAACATGGTGAAACGCCCAACTCTACTAAAAATACAAAAATTAGCCCGGCGTGGTGGCGGGTGCCTGTAGTCTCAGCGACTTGGGAGGCTGAGGCAGGAGGATCGCTTGAACCCGGGAGGCAGAGGTTGCAGTGAGCAGAGATGGCACCACTGCACTCCAGCCTGGGTGACAGAGCAAGACTCTGTCTCAAAAAAAAAAAAAAAAAAAAAAGATGCTAGGGAAGGATTGACCTGTGCTGGGCATTGCATGAAAGGACCACACTTTATATCCTTTATTTTTTATTTTTCAATTTTATTTTTTAAAAAGAAAATGGAGACAGGATCTTGCTGTGTGGCCCAGGCTGGTCTCCAACTCCTGGGCTCAAGCGATCCTCCTGCTTCGGTTTCCCCACCTTTTCGCTTCTCTAGATCATGGCACCTCGTCTGATGGAAGCACTGGGTATTTGAGATAGAAGTGTCCTGTGGATGTGTGGTCATTATAATCTTACAACCATGAAGCCCAAGATCCTGCAGTGGGCAGGTGGCAGGTCTGAGCCTCCCACTCCCTCACCCTGCCTGATGTTTATTTCCTGCCAGTGAACTTGACAGTGATTGATTTGGCTCCTTACTTCCGCAGAGCATCCTGAAGTTCAGGAAACACTTTCAGAAGCAGAATGTCCTTGCGTTACCAGGGGAAGGGTGTCTCTATTCCTCTCTCCTATCTAGCATATGAAATACATACGTGATCAGAGTGTGCTAGTCCTCACTTAGACTCTGGTGACTCTATTTTGTTTGGAGGAAGAATCTATATCATTGAACAGTTTCTAATTTTGTATTCCCTGTGTCCATCCTCAAATCTGCCCTCCGGGGTTCTCTTTCTGAGAGCTTGCTGTTGTGTGATTGTTCTGCTGGTTCAGAAGCGTCCTCTGTTCTTTCAGCTCCCTGAAACAGCCTGTCTCCTGCTCCTGCCTCCCAGCTGGTGGGGGGACCAGTTTTCGGGGGTGAAGTTGGGTGGGATAGGAGAAACCAGAGTTTGCCTAGTTCCTAGCCCTTCCCTTTTCCCCATTCACTGTGTGTGTGTGTGTGTGTGTGTGTGTGTCTGTGTGTGTGTGTTGTGAGAGCTAGACAGAGAGAGAAAAAGAGAGAGAGAGAGAGAGAGAGAGAGGTAGAGAGGTCCAGGGATGACGAGAGTAGACATGAGGGAAAGAGTTAATAAGCCAGGAGGTGGTGATTATGAACAATATTAAATGGCACCCCAAAGACAGCTGGTGTCAAGGGCCCCTAGCTTCTCCTCCCACTCCTCCCAGTGTCTCCCAGAAGGAGCAAGAAGGAGGAGTAAGAGGGAAGATGAATTTGAGAGCGCACCAGACATGCCTGGGCTTACGGTGCTCTGGGGTGAGCTGGCTAGACTGGCCCAGTGGACTGGGGAGAGTTAACCCTTTCACTTCCCTCAAGGTGCTGAGATCCAATCTCCACCCACCACTGCCCCAGGACCTATCTTCAGCCTCCCTGGGAGCAGAGGTTCCCAAGGAAAGCTGGAGTCTAGAAGCCAGAGGTGTGGCCGGGCATGGGTGTGTGGGCTGGGAGGTGGCCTCCCCGTGTTCTCTTTCTTCTCTTCTGTCGCTTTCACAGTCTCCGTTCCCACAATCCCTTCTGTGCTGTGGAGAGCACACTCCTGTGGCAGGCTGAGGGGAGCACTCTCAGAGAGCTGGATGAAATCTAAAGAATTGGGAGGCTGGAGGCTTGGCCTCTACCCAGTGAGGCTAGGGGCCACCTGGTCCTTGGACCAGAGTATGCCACCTGGATACTTCTCTCTATTCCTGGTGGTCCTAGCCTTTCCTCACATCTGTAGCTTGAGTCCTATCCCTCACTTTCTCCCAGGTAAGGTGCTCCTCATCAGGCCTCCCAGATTGAAAGACACTTTACCATCAGTTATAGGGTCAGTCTGGGGGGCCTGATGAGGATCATCTTACCTGGGAGCTCTGAGGATCAAATGCTTCTGTCCCATAGCAGCCTGAGGATAACTGCCTGGGCTTGGCATGGGAGGTCCCTATGGGGTTGGCATAAGGAGCTCACCAGGCAGGAAGGTTAGGGCAAGAGTGGGGAACATCTGGGCTAATGAGGGACTGGCAGGCACTAGCAACAGGAGGCAGTTAATGGGAGCTGTGTCCTCCCTGCCCAGAGCTAGGGAGAAACTGAGGGTTCAAGCAGGGGTGCCCCAGGTCATGTGAGGCAAACGAATACCAGGAGGCCAGGCCACAGGCCAGGCCACAGCCACTGGCGCCTCAGGCCAGAACTGCTGCCTCCCGTTTCTTCATTCCTCCCCTCCCTCCTTCCTTCCACATTTACTGGCAATGTGCAAGACAGTAGGAATACAGAAAAGAATCAGACAGGTCCTGACTTCTAGGGGATTACAGACTAATGGGGAGGCAGATGGGTGAACAGAACATTGACATTTAAGTCAGACATAGAATGAGTAAGTCGGGAGCTGTGGGAACACTTTGGAGGGACCAGTTACTACATCCCACCAGGAATGGCTTCTAGAGGAGGCGAGTTTTGCATTGGGACTTGAAGGATGAGTAGCAGTCAGCTGGCCTGAGAAGGAGGAAAGGACATTTCTGGAGGGAAGAGCCTGTTTAAAAAGAAATTGGAGGCGGACAGACTTCCCCAAAGGCCTCCTGAGGGCCCACCCTGTTGGCTCCCTGGGAACATCCCAGCTTCCAAGCCCATGATCTCTGGGAAGTGGCTTAGGAGGACGAACCTTCTTGTTGGCCTTTCAGGACCTCCACAGTTTGCCCTCAGTTATACTTCCCTACTCAATCCCTAGATGTGTCCCCATTCCCTGGATCTGCCTCAGCTTTCCTGGCTCCATGCTTTTTTTTTTTTTTTTTTTTTTTTGAGTTGGAGTCTTGCTCTGTCGCCCAGGCTAGAGTGCAGTGGTGCGATCTCAGCTCACTGCAGCCTCTGCCTCCTGAGTTCCAGCCTCCCCGGCCTCTGCCTCCTGAGTAGCTGGGATTACAGGCACATGCCACCAAGCCTGGCTAATTTTTATATTTTTAGTAGAGACAGGGTTTCATCATGTTGGCCAGACTGGTCTCAAACTCCTGACCTCAGGTGATCTGCCCACCTTGGCCTCCCAAAGTGCTGGAATTACAGGCATGAGCCACTGCACAACTTCATGCCTTTGCTCAAGCTGTTCCCCTCAGCTGGGTGCCTTGTCCTCCCACTCCACTTACCTCCTCCAAGGTCTTTCCTGACTGCCTCCTTCAGGAAGCCTTTCTTAATAATCCCACAGCCAGGCTGATCACTTTCCTCCCTGCTTGGAACTGCTTTGGCCGCTATGTTTCTTTAAAAGGCACCAACCACTCTTGTTCTGCCTGCCACTGTTGATATTTACATATACCACCTATGCCTGAGGGCAGGGACTAGCAAACACAGGACTGGCATAGTGTTTGGGAATTGAATTGAATTGACTTGCTAGGGAACCCAGATCGAATGATTTCCAGGTAGACTTGCTTGTACTGTTCTATCCCTGCCCAAAGGAGCCACCTTTGCTGTTTAGATCCCTAGAATTCTTCCATAATTTCAGTTTGGCATTCCTGCTTGATTACTGTAGCATCAGCACATCTTTTATGCACCTAAAGGTTCCTCGCTGTTAGGAGAAACATACCATGTAAGTTTACCTTGCAGGCCAATTCTTTTTTTTAAATTCCAAATTCTCCCAGATTCTGAATTGCAAGACAATTCTGATAGGTGGTGGTTTCCTAGAATATTAACTTAAGAAGGATTCTGTGGCTGGCTTGGCAGAAAGAATGCTAAGATGGCTTAGCAATGTAAGCCCCAGGGGAAAGAAGGCTCTTTCTGCCTTAGTGTGAAATGTTTATCAGTCACTTTTCCTGCACTGAGCCAAGACTGGGACACTGAGAATGTAGGGCCTTTGCCTCTGGTGGAGCTGACGGGGAAAGTGACTAGAAGACAAGTGGGTGGACCTACCTTCTTGGGATTTATGGTGGCTTACCTTCCAGTCAGATGCCTGGATCTCCAGGTCTGTGCTCTGATGCACCCTTTTGACATATGGCCCCAGGGGGGCTGTGGAGTTTTTTTTCTTTTTTTGAGACAGGGTCTCGCTCTGTCACCTAGACTGGAGTGCAGTAACACCATCACAGGTCTCTGAGCCTAGACCTCTGAGGCTCAAGTGATCCTTCCACCTCAGCCTCCCGAGTAGCTGGGACTACAGGAGCATGCCATCATGCCCTATAGTGAACAGAACAGTGGGTGAACAGATGGGTGAACAGAATATTGATATTGAGGAGACACAGAAGGGATAAACTGGGAGCTGCAGGAACACGTTGAAGGGACCAGTTACTACATAGGGGAGCCAGGGATGGCTTCTAGAGGAGGCGAGCTTTGTGCTGGGAGTCAAGGGATAAGTAGCAGGTGGCTGGGTAGAGAAGGAGGAAAAGGGCCTGGACCAAGGGCTGTGGAATCTTTTTTATTTTATTTTATTTTATTATTATTTTTTGAGATGGAGTCTCTCTTTGTCACCAGGCTGGAGTGCAGTGGCATGATCTCAGCTCACTGCAACCCTTGCCTCCTGGGTTCAAGTGATTCTCCTGCTTCAGCCTCTCGAGTAGCTGGAACTATATACAAGTGTGTGCCACCACGCCTAGCTAATTTTTGTATTTTTAGTAGAGATAGGGTTTCACTATGTTGGCAGGGTGGTCTCCATATCTTGACCTCATGATCTGCCAGCCTTGGCCTCCCAAAGTGTTGGGATTACAGGCGTGAGCCACCCCGCCCAGCCAAGGGCTGTGGAATCTTTTTTTTTTAGGGGGAGAAATGGAGGGGGAGGGTGGAGAGAGAGAGAGGGCCTCTTGAGAGATGGAGAGAGAGAGAGAGGGAGAGGGAAGGAGGGAGGGAGAGAGGGAGGAGAGGGGAGAAAGAGGAGAGGGGAGAAAGAGGAGAGGAGGCAGAGGGATGGGGAGAGAAAGAGAGGGGCTGTGGAATCTTAATCAGAGCTGTAGGGCCTTTGTGGCTTAGGAGCCCCAGTGGGTTCCTTAGCAGGTGACACTGAGGTGATGGCACTGAATTTCCCAGCTGTGGGAATGTTCCCCATCCTTCTCTCTTTCCAGGCAGCTCAGGCCTTCATGAATTACAAGGGCATATCCAAAGTGAATGACGTCCAGAGGCGTTTTATTTCTTGGCTTTCTGTCTTTGTCCCATGGCACCTGACAGCCATGGCCTCCCGTAGTGGCCTCCCCTGGAAATGTAATCAGATTTGTCTTGGTCTTTGAGGCAGGAATGTACAAGCCTCCAAGGCCTGGCCTTCCTGAATCAATGGGCCTCAAGTGGTCTCGTAGTCCCACATGCCTCCCCATGCAGGAGAGCGGGCTAGTGCCCTTGGCGAATGGCTCCTGCCTGTGCCCGACACCTCTAGCAACGCTTCCTCCAGGGTCAATGCCTTTGTGCAGGTGGCTCTGCTCAGTGAATGCGGTCACTTCCTTCAAGCCCCCCGCCCCCCAGTGGTCATTTGATTTCCTCCCTCAGGTCTGCACTGACACTGGGTCCTCTCAGGTTTCTTCCACCTGACGATGACTCAAACATACGTGCACCTAGGCAGTTTAAGCCTCTGGGTCAATCCTTGCCAGTGTCTTCAAAGCTAGAACAGCCCTTCCCCCATGGCCAACTTCTACTAACTCTGTGGCCCTTGTCACTTCGTTCAGGGTCACAGCCAGCCCTTGCCTGTGGCACATGTATTTTGAAGCCCATTTGCCCCTGGTGGCTGACTGTCTGGGCCCATCTCATTATGGCACACCTTGCCCAGCCCAAGAAGATGGGCTGGTTTTCCTCTGAGAGGAGACACTAGCAGCACGACAGTCTTAAATCATCATTTCTAATTTAATTTGACAAACTTGACTTTCAGGAAGTTCTTTCTCATCTCTGACCCAGATACCTCCAGCTTAAATGTAATTTCCTCATGCTCTGCCGAATACCCTTCTCTGTATCATGAACCCCTCTTTGGGTAACTGAACCACAGTTCTGGTCGTTTTAGCAGGTTTAGAAGTCCTGGATCCTTTTACCTCCCTTCAGAGATCACGTTCACAGTTTGGGTTCATACAGGCAGACAACAAGGTCTGAGGAACCATCCTGTGCCCCAGGCACTGGGATGCTCAGAAGACATCATTCCACATTTCTCCTTACAGCCCAAGAGGCAGATGCTACTGGGATCATCCCACTTGGTTGGTGCAAAACTGAGTCTCGGAGGTAAAATAACTTGACCAAGGTCACAGAGCCAGGATGTGGAAGAGCTGGCTCAATTCCTACATCTAGCAAGGCTTTAGAGCAGACATATGGTTCAGCCACCAGCTGCCAAGCAGAAGACCACTGTGAGCATGTAGGACAGATGTTGCCTCTGACTTTGCATCCATTTTGTGCTGGTTTTTACCTTAATTTTGCATTAATAATTTTTGCCTGCTTAAATGACCTTCAGTTACGGATTTCTGCCTCCCGTACTGCTCATGCGCTTGTTGGTTTGTTGTTTTTAGAGTACAAATGCACCATGCAGGGCTCAGAGGCTTGGAGCCATCCCTGTCTTATGCCAGGGCCTTTGTTCATAGGGAAGCCCTTCATCTGGCTTTCGGGGCAGCTGGATTTGATTTGTCTATCTCGTCATCCTTGTATATAAAATGAGGATAAAATAACTAAATTTGTGGATCATTGGATCATTTTAATAACAATAATAGCTAAATTTTTTTTTTTTTATACAGGATCTCGCTCTGTCATCCAGGCTGGGAGTACAGTGGTGCGATCATGGCTCTCTGTAGCCTCAACCTCCTAGGCTCAAGTGATCCTCCCCCCTCAGCCTCCCAAGTAGCTGGGACCACAGGTTTGTGCCACCACACCTGGCTAATTTTTAATTTTTTGTAGAGAAGGGGGTCTCCCTGTCTGCCCAGGCTTGTCTTGAATTCCTGGCGCCAAGGAATCCTCCTGACTTGGCCTCCCAAAGTGCTCAAATTATAGGCATGAGCCACTATGCTCTGCCAGAGCTAACATTTTATTAAAGCAATAACTATGTGCAAGGCACATAGTTTATATGTTTTATTTTACTTAACCTTCAAAAAAATCCGAGGAGATAGATACCATCATACTCCTATCACAGAAGAGGAAACAGGCTCAGAAAGGTTATATGACGTGTTCAAGATGACAAAGCAAGAAAAAAGGTCAAGGTTTGAATCAGTTGTCTCACTCCTAAGCTGGCTCCTTTAACTATAACTATCCGATAGGAAAATAAACAAGTTGCTCTAGGTAAGCCTGGTGTATGGAAAGGAAACCAGATAAAGCCGACTGCCTTGTTTCAGCCCTAAAGGTCATCTCAGCATTTGAATACACCAGAAATCTAACTCCTTAAAGCTTTGAGAAGTATTTACTGAAGCCTGCTGGCCAGGGCTGGTCTTTACTGAAGGCTGCTGCCTGGAGCCCCGGTCCAGGGCTCTGCTGCTCACCATATAGTGTTGTTTCCTAACAAGCATCTTCAATCCTCTCTTCCCCAAATATTTTTCCTCATAGTATCTATTCAGTCCTCTTCTCTCCCACGCCCTCTTCTGTCTCCTTTGAAACCCTCTTCCTGATCTTCCTCCTCCTGTGGCTCCATTCCCTTTCCTTTATGGATCCATCTACTCTTGTCCTCCATTTGGTAATCTTGCCTGACCTGCTCCGTAAAACAAAGATGTTTTGCCACAGTCCTCAAGAGGAAGATAGTAAATCCATGTAATAATGAAATTTGGTTGTTCTTGGCATGCTGGGCTCTCAATGCATGGCCAAGGCAGATGAAAGAAAACCCTAAGGGGCTGAGGGGACAACAGAGAGGGGATTTAGAAAACTACTTTCTGAGCAGGCACGGTGGCTCACGCCTGTAATCCCAGCACTTTGGGAGGCTGAGCTGGGTGGATCATCTGAGCTCAGGAGTTCGAGACCAGTCTGGGCAACATGGTGAAACCCTATCTCTACTAAAAATACAAAACATTAGCCAGACGTGGTGGCGCACGCCTGTAATCCCAGCTACTTGGGAGGCTGAGGCAGGAGAGTTGCTTGAACCCAGGAGGCAGAGGTTGCAGTGAGCCGAGATTGTGCCACTGTACTCCAGCCTGGGCAACAGAGCAAGACCCTGTCTCAAAAAAAAAAAAGAAAAGAAAGAGAGAAAAAGAAAAGAAAACTACTTTCCTCACTGGCCCTGCATTCTGTCTCTTTTCCTTCCCTTCCCTCCATCAGTACCTGGGGTAGGAGGAGGAGGAGGTGTGGGTTTTAATCCCTCCTTAACCATCTGACTCAACTCTGCACATTCTCCAAGACCTGGATAAATCCCTGGCCAGACCCTCCTGGACCAACCTGGTCCACAGTACCTTCCCTGCCCCGATTCCTGTGGGCGTTGGCCCCTCTTACCATTTGCCTTGCCTTTCTTGTTAGCAGACTTTCAGGGTATGTGACGCTTCACCTCATCTAGGCTCTAAACTCCTTAAAGCAGGGCCTTGCTCTTTCAGAGTGCCCAGCCAGGTGAAACTTGACATATATACTCATTAAAGATTTGCTTGGGAGATGGCTACAGAGTAAGACCTCTAGGAGTGAGGTCTCTGGAGTTTGCATTTGGGCTCCATCACTGTGGTGGGTCGCCCCTGATTTTTCATGCTCTGAATGTCTATGCCATTTGGTAAGATCCTCCAGCACTGACTCTGCACTTGGCCTTGTGATTTGCTTTGGCCAATAGAATGTGGTAGAATGATGGACTTGCTCTAGTCTTGGGGTTCCAAAGGCTCTGCCCACGTTCATTGTCTTGGGAGCTTCCCACCATGATGAGGAACAAGTTCAGGAGGACAAGAGACCATGTGCAGGAGAGCGAGTCACCCTAGCTGATGCAGTCCTAGACCAGGCAGAGCAAAGCTGGCCCATAGCCGCAAACACATGAGGGCGCCCAGCTGAAATCTCACTAACTTGGACCAAATCAGCAGAATGACTTAGCCAACCTTATTGATTCATGCACAAAAGTACATTTTTATTGTTATTAGGCTGTTAGTAGGTATTTTGTGGGTGCTTGTTATGCAGCACTTTTGTGGTGTTAAAGACTGGATACAACCATTTACTAGCTCTATGATCTTGGGAAAGTTATTTAATTGCTATACTTTCTTTTTTTTTTGAGACAGGGTCTTGCTCTGTTGCCCAGGATGGAGTTCAGTGGCGTGATCTCAGCTCACTGCGACCTCCGTCTCCTGGGCTAAAGGCCATCCTTCTGCCTCAGCCTCCTGAGCTGCTGGGAGTACAGGCACATGCCACCACGCCTGGCTAATTTTTGTATTTTTTTTTTTTTTGAGATGGAGTCTCGCTCTGTTGCCCAGGCTGGAGTGCAGTGCCGCAAACTTGGCTCACTGCAACCTCTGCCTCCCAGGTTCAAGCGATTCTCCTGCCTCAGTCTCCCAAGTAGCTGGGACTACAGGTGCCCACCACCACACCTGGCTAATTTTTGTATTTTTAGTAGAGACGGGGTTTCACCATATTGGCCAGGCTGGTCTTGAACTCCTGACCTTGTGATCCGCCTGCCTCAGCCTCCCAAAGTACTGGGATTACAGGCATGAGCCACTGAGCCCGGACTTAATTTTTGTATTTTTAGTAGAGATGGGTTTCACATTGTTGGCCAGGCTGGTCTGGAACTCCTGACCTCAAGTGATCTACCCACCTTGGCCTCCCAATGTGCTGGGATTACAGGCATGAGCCACCACACCCAGCTGCCTGCTATATACCTCAAATTTCTTGTCTGTAAAATGGAAATGTAGTGGACACTGTCGACAGCTTCAGCCGAGGCTCCTCTCCCAGTGACTGCTTCTGCTGAAGAGCTGCTTCACCCAGGGTTCTGCTCCCTTTCCTGGGGCTGCCTGTATCCACTGACTGGCTGATGTGGAAGTGTGAAAATCAGGTCCCCTTGCTCCAGTTGGGGGCAACTCTGCAGGGCCATCCTAGCTTCAGAGCTGCCTGTGGCTAGGGACTAGATGACTGCATCATCTCCTTACTTCCTCCTCTGCCTAATTCGGCTTAATTTCTCCACAAGGGTCAAATTCAAGAGACTTTCAAATCGATCTCTTACATTCATATCCCCATTTTAGAATTAGATTTCCTGGAACTAACCTGTGGGGAGTGGATACAGGTGACTATGTAGCAAGACCTGGCCAATGGGATAAAAGCAGGTATGTTCTTGAGGCTGGCTGTGGTGGCTCACACCTGTAATCCCAGCACTTTGGGAGGCCGAGGCCAGTGGATCACCTGAGGTCAGGAGTTTGAGACCCTCCTGGCCAACCTGGTGAAATGCCATCTCTACTAAAAACAAACAAAAAATACATATATATATATATATATATTTTTTTTTTTTTTGGAGACAAGGTTTCGCTGTGTTGTGCAGGCTGGAATGCAGTGGCATGATCATGGCTCACTTGCAGCCTTGAATTTCCTGGACTCAAGTGATCCTCTCACCTCAGCCTCCCAGGTACATGGGACCATAGGGACCTGCCACTGCACCCAGCTAATTTTTGTAGAGACGAAGTTTCACTATGTTATCCAGGCTAGCAGAAATATATTTAAAATATATATTCAATTTAAAAGGAAAAATTTAATTGATTGTATTGTTCTTCAGTGAGACGGACAGAGCTTCCCGTGTACCCCAAAATTTTTTCAAGGAGAGGCAGCATGTCTGGGGGTTTGGTTCATGTGTGGATTTAGGCAGCCTTGGTCTGAATCTTGGTTTTGCTACTTAGGGGCTGTGTGGTCTTGGACAGGTTATTTAACCTCTTTGTGCCGCAGAAGCTTCATAATATTTCTGTCTACGTCATATGGTTGTGGTGAGGACCAAATGAGTTAGTATATAAAGTGCTTAGTTAGAACATTACCTGATATATTGTAAACATAGTTTATGTTTTTGATATAATAGAATGCACCAAATGGATGGATAATTATTTATTGCTAGAATAACTAGGGTTCAGAGCAAATTAACAAGAAAAGAATATATTTTATCACTAGTAAGTTGGAGGCTTCTAAAAGCTGTATTCGTGATAATTGTTCAATGAATTATTTACAGCAAAATCATATCTCAGTGGTAAGTTAATCTAAGAACATAGTAGGAATAAATAAATGAGCAGAGAAGTAATTGATAAATGATAGCAAATTGGAGACACATTAAAAAAATTTTTTTTAAATGACGGAAGCTAGGCTTCACCCAGAGTGAAACTCCATCCCCAAAAAAAAAAAAAAAAAAAAAAATTAGCTGGGTGTGGTGGCTCATGCCTGTGGTCCCAGCTACTTGGTAGGCTGAGGTGGAAGGATCACTTGAGCCTGGGAGGTAGAGGTTGCAGTGAGTCAAGATCATGCCACTGCACTCCAGCCTGGGTGACAGAGTGAGACCCTGTTTAAAAAAAAAAAAAATCTACGGCCATACCACCCTGAACATGCCCGATCTCATCTGATCTCGGAAGCAGAGCAGGA